>JBBPBX010096953.1:0-12944 GCA_038048925.1 Garcialebias charrua
ATATATATATATATATATATAACTTTATTTGTACAAGTGGTCTCACTGAGTCACGAGGACTCTTTTTTAAGAGAAACATGTTTTAGACACTCACCACATAGAGTACAGTATCATGGTCAGTGGTCCTTGCTGACCCCCATATTGTAGGTACAAAATAAAACTGGAAGTTTGTTGTCAAGACAAAATTATAGCTCACTGTTCCGAACTACCATTGGATTTTCTGCCTTGACAGAACTATTTTCCAGAAGCAAACAAACAATCAAACAAATCTTAATAATAATCATTTAAAAAATCATATATTTTTGTACAATGGATTATAAGTGGAACAATGTGCTGACATCATAGCATCTCAGAGAGGCTGGATGAACCGCAAAGGCTAATGGGTAAGCCTGTGGCTTGTAGATGTGTGGACTGTTCATGACTCTGTTTGAAAATAGGTTGTTGTTGCTTGCCCTGTTCCATTTTGGTTTTATGTTCAAGTCTCTATTATGGACAGTAAAACAGATACCATGACTTAAAGGTTTTACCTTGTGTATAGAAGAGGGAAAGCACTTCCTGTTTAGACATGACTATTTAAGCTAAAATATATTTAAAAATATATATATATTTTGCAACTCTTGTTTTCACTGCTAGCATATGCAAGGCAGAAAAACCTGTAACAGATCAATAAAATGCATTGCACTAGTGACTGCCTGTTTCTAAAAGCAAGCAGGGAGTAGGCCACTGAGCAACAGACTCAGTTTCAATGTAGCCTCAACACATAATCCTCATTTTGATGTAAATATAATCAGAAAAAAAATCAAACATTTCCTGAATGAGATTAGCCCCTAAGAGTTCATGTCCCAACAACAACAGAAAACAGGATGTACAGTACACAAGTACAGTAAACAATACAAAAAACAAACAAAACAAAAAAACACTACAGTAAATAAAACAAATCAGTGATTCTAAAACGGAATTTAAAAGTCGATCTGTTGTCTGAGCCTCTAGAACTTTTTTAACTTATTTTTCATTGCAGTTTTTTTTTTGGTTTAGTTTTTTTTTAATATTTTTTGCTTTTTCGGGCGCTAGTGGCCTTTATTAGAGAGGGAGAGGGCGAAACTGGTAGAGAGGGGGGAGACACAACAGAAATGTGCTTGTTGGTTCTGGGACGTGAACCCACGACACCTGTGGAGAGGCTCAGCCTCAAGCATATGTACCGCCCGCTTTAACCACTACACCAAAGCTGCGGCACATTTCAATGCAGTTTTTACATCAAAATATAAACAAATGGCAATTACATTGTTCAGTTGAAAACGCTGACAACTATAAAGGTGGACAAGGTTGGACAAGATGGACTTTGCCATTTCCTGTTGTTCAGAATTGAAGGGAAAAAAATGTAAAAGTTTAGGGAGCTGTCCTGTTAATGTGAAGCCTGAGTCTTGACAGTAGGAAGGTGTGGCCGCACAGTTGATACAACAGTCCCACCTGCACACCCTTCCAACTTCCTAACAGGCTGTAACTATCACAACATAACATAAAACTTTATAATGCCTCAGATAGCTTATTCTGACATAGGTTGATGGTTGAAAGCTGAATAAAGAAGCAATAGTAGCCTATATAAAAATATAATTATTGGAGTATGAAACGATGAAGCTGGATAGTTTAAATACATAAGCTATAAATACTATATGCATAACCGAATGTGGAAAGTCCTTAAACATATTTGTTTAAAGTAAAGCAAGATTTGGAAGTTTTCACCTATTTACGTTTACGTTTTACATACCTACTTTATAAGATTAACAGTTTTCACATATTTTACATTTGTCTATCTCTGCTACATGCATAATGAACCTAAATCATGAAGGACCCCACTCACCCACCTTTGCCCCGCTCTGCTCTGGCAGGAAGTTTCATTTAATTTCATTTATTTATTTCTATAGCACTTTACACAACCACGGTCATGGTGACGAAAGTGCTTAACAAAAAAACAGTACAGTACTGTACAGTACTTAAAATGATAACAGGTTAAAATCAAGAAAACACAACATAATAGCAAAAAAAGAAAACCAGAAATGTCACCACATATTTTATTACTAAGAGCCTTTTGGAATAAAAAAAGTCATAAGATTTGATTTAAAAGGGCCAAGTTCAGTTATCTGACGTAGCTCAAGCGGGAGCATATTCCATAGTCGAGTTGTGGCCGCAGAAAAGGCATGGTCACCCTAGCGTTTATATTTTGTCCTTGGAACAAAGAGCAGGAGCTGGCTGACCTCAGAGACCTGGGGCCTCATGTACAAAGACTTGCGTGGATTTCCTACTGAAAAGTGACGTACGGTCAAATCCAGAAAAGTGTGTACGCACAAAAAAATCCAGATGTATCAAACTGTGCGTACACCGGAATCCACGCACATTCCTTTTGTACATCACAACCAACGTGGAACTGAGCGCACGTGAGACACCTCCCCTGACACGCCTTCATTTACATATGTTAAACAGATGCAAATTACTTCCTGCATGTGTGAAGGACATGTTTGTTTGATCCCTGCGCGATCAGAAATTATTTCTAGATTCAGGAAAATAATGAATTTAATATAATATGAGTGAGGAAAATAATCCTAAGTAAGAATAGTAATAAAATGTGTTCATCACACAAAGAACGAGTGATTGTGTGTCGGATTTGTGTGTGCGCGCACCCTGCTTTGGTGCGCCAGCTCATCCATTCATTCTGAGTGAAAATATTAACTTTGCGCACGGGTTTATTACCATAATTACTGTAAACACAGAGGAACTTAGATGTTTGGTAGAACATAGATCTTTGTTTATTTAATAGATGATATGAAGAAACGGGTCTGTGCGTCTCAGTGGAGAGTTTTCATGACATGACTGATGTTGGAGTCTCCAAACGCTGCGCGCGCCACATTGTGCGCAATCTGTTTGTCTGTGAAGCCTTTACTCTCCTACAAGTTATATATGGTGTACTTCCACGTGTCATTTTGGAGAAATCTACAATAAACGCAGATCATGAATCACCTCCAGCTGCCGTGTAACACCGGCGTGGGTGCGCGCGCGCTCCAAAGCGCGACCACTCAGCCTTTGGAATCATATGGATGAGACATTCCATTAAATATGATCAGGCTTTGTGTGGACTGGACTGCCCTGATCGGCCTGCCAGCTCCCTCAGGAAAGCTCCTGTGGAACAGTTTGATCGCTGCTTCTGCACGCGTGATGCACGGCTCCTGCATGTGTTGCTCCAGAGCGCAGCAGTGCCAAACTGAAAAATGATTATTTCTGAAAACGGCTGATAAGCCATATCCTAGATCAGAAAATTATATCTGTTTATTAATAAATGCTCTGCGTGTTACACTATTTATTATATTCTCCAGTAAGGCTGAATGAATCCGTTCCTGTTAAATTTATTCTTTGCACAACTTTGCGCGTCCTTTATTTCACTGCGTCATGTGGATGTAATACTTGTTAATCGTGTGTTTGGTGGGAATATTAATCATTTTCACATCATGAACAGTTAATAATAATAATAATAATAATAATGAATTCAATTTATAACGCACTTTTCATTAATGGAAATCTCAAAGTGCTACAAGGTGCAACAGAATTAAATGTCAATAAAACAAATAATAAAACAATTAAAATCAACAACAGTGTCAGCTATGATCAAAAGTAGAATCATGAGGAGTATAGTATGCTCGGTTGAAAAGAAAGGTCTTCAAGCCGCTCTTAAAGTCAACCACAGATTGTGGGGCTTCAGTTTCTCGAAAGCACCTGTAAGTGTCGCCAAAGGAACAATAACCACAGAAACGTGCGTACGCCAGCAGGGGAGCTGGCGTGGAAATGTACTTGGATGCGCAGATATTCACGTTCATTTCATTTTTGTTACATACGGGGTTTTGCGTGGAAAGTGACGTGCGCAATGTTTTTGTGCGCACGCACGGTTGATACATGAGGCCCCTGGAGCGGGTGGAGAAACTTAACAACTCTGTTATGTAAGGAGGAGCGAGGCCATTCAGAGCTTTAAAAACAAATGATAAAAGTTTAAAATCTATTCTAAAACGGACAAGAAGCCAATGTAGGGAGAATAAAACAGGTGTGATGTGGTCCCATCTAGGAGTGTTGGTTAAAAGGTGAGCTGCTGCGTTCTGAACAAGCTGGAGGCGGCTCAGTGTTGACTGAGGCACACCAACATACAGAGCGTTACAATAATCGAGCCTAGAACTGATAAAAGCATGAACAGCCTTCTCCAATTTGCAACTGTTTAAGAAGGGTTTGACCTTTTTTTTAAATACTTAAATAAAACAATCCTGACCGGACAACAGAGGCGATGTGTTTGTCAAAATGTAAAGCCTTATCAAAGGTCACTCCAAGGTTCTTCACACTGTCACTGAAGTTAATATTCAAATTTCCCAGGCCAGTTGCATCTTTGTCACCAAATAAAATCCATTCTGTTTTATTGTCATTTAAAAACAGGAAGTTATTGTTTAGCCAATGTTTGATTTCAGAGATGCAGTCAAAGAGAGAAAACACTGGATTACTGGATCTAGGTCTTAGTGGTAAATAGAGCTGAAAATCAGCTGCATAAAAATGAAAGTTGACTGTCATGTTCTTTGCAGGTTTACAGACGGCGGTCGGGTGTGTTTGCCTTTTGCTTTCTGTGTATTTGTTATGTTTTGTGCTTTTACTTTCCATCTTTCCTTCCTTTCTTTCTATCCTAATAAAAAAAGAAAGAAAGTTGACATTGTGTTGTCTTATAATAGATCCAAGTGGCAACATGTACAAGGAAAAAAGCAGAGGGCCCAAAATGGAACCATGGGGCACTCCACACAGAAGAGGGGCTGTAGAGGAAGAGTAGCGATTGAGCAAGATAAAGAAGGTCCTGTCAGATAAATAGGATGTGAACCACTTCAGGGCCGTACCACGAATCCCAACAAAATCATGGAGGCGAGAATCATGCTGCCTGTCATGCTTCCACTGTCTATCAGCTCTTCTACATTGCCTCCTGAGTTTACATGCAGTAGGATTTTTCAGCCAAGGCTCAGCTCTGTGTTTAGGATGTCTGAACTTGACCGGAGCAATAGAGTCCAGGATCCCACTGCAGGTTTCAGAAAACAGTGACAAAAAAAATTTGGGACACAGAGAAACATCAGGACCAACTGAATAAAACTGTGAGTCCATAAAAGCCGTGGTGAACTATCTGGCACTGGTTGAGGTGAGACAGCGGCAATGACAACCAGCAGCCAGAGGCCTCTTGGCCAGTTGGGGGACTGTAAATTGGAAAAAAAGGGGGGGAAATGATCCGAGATGACAGGCTCAGAAATTTCACAGTGAGAAATGGACAGTCCATGAGAAATAATAAGGTCCAAAGTATGTCCAAGATGATGTGTTGGTGCATTTACTGATTGTGTTAAATTAAAAGAAGCCAAAAGCTTTAAAAACTCAGAAGCCAGTGAGTCAGTGGGACAATTTACATGGATATTAAAATATCCACAGTGGTCGTAAGATGAGGAGCATTAAGTGTAGAACCACTAGACGGAGGAACAGCTTCTACCCTGAAGCTGTTAGACTCATGAATATCTAATCAGTATTATCACTGTGAGAAAAAGCAATCACTGTAATGCCACTTGATTGTGGATATGTGCTGCTGACTATCAAAAAAGGTGTTCAATACAGAACAACTGGACTTTATTTGTAGCAACACGATGTTTCGCTCATCATCCGATAAGCTTTCTCAATTCTATGAAGAGACTGTGAGAGGGAGAGAGAAGTTATAAGCAAGATGGGTCACTGGTACACACCAAACTAGGTAAATTGGAAGCTAACACACACACACATACTTCCAATTTACCTAGTTTGGTGTGTACCAGTGGCACAGCTTGCTTATAACTTCTCTCTCCCTCTCACAGTCTCTTCATAGAATTGAGAAAGCTTATCGGATGATGAGCGAAACATCTTGTTGCTACAAATAAAGTCCAGTTGTTCTTGTATTGAACGCCTTTTTTTGATTTTATCATGTCCTGGACGACTGAGAATCTTCACCAGCATGCTGCTGACTATCCGTGCTGCTGATCTCATGCTGCTGATTTATTTCACACTGCTATGTTAATTCGTATTCACCTGCTCTCAAAGACTCATGTTCGTGCTGCTGTTGTTTGGTGTATTATTTTCGTACTATTAGTGCTTAGTGTATTCTTAGAGTATTTCATATCTTCATAGTTCATATCTTAAAGCTTACTATTGGTTTTTTTTTTTCTTTTACAATTTATACTTTTGTTGGATGTAACTGGAACCCTGTGTACACAGTTTTGTTCCACCACATGTACCACATATGGTGCAAATGACAAGAAATGAAACCTTAAAATGTTTTGATGTACTGTATTCAATTCAATTTAGACATCTAAAAATTAATCAAGAAGACATTTTTTCATCTATAGGTCTATGGAAAGTTTGGATGTCAATTGGAACTGTTGTCATACATGTGTTTACTTGTTAATCTTGCCCTCTAGCTCTCATGAAGAAAACAACATACAATGACTTTAATGGCTAGAGACTTATTTGAAGTGAATCCTTGTATCACTGACAATTTAAGAACTTATAGAAGAATACACCATAAAACCTCATTATTGTGGTATAATTAATGATAATGAAGACAAATATGTATTTTTACCTTTACATAAATTTACTATAGCTCAAGCTTAAGGTCAGTTATGTCACTGTAGAGAAGTAATGGCACTGCCATTTGAGTTGCAAAAAAACTATATTTTGCAGTTTTCCCCTTTTTATCCAATCATGTATTGTTGCAACATGTTCCTTTTCTGCAGCTTCCTCAGACAAGAAGACAATGTACAAAAATATATAAATAACAAGAAGACAGCCTGCTACATCAATAACCTTGACTGTATAGTGAAACAGAAGGTAGTTTCTGTGTCAGTATATATTTAAAACTCTTCTGACTTTAAGCTCCACCTTAGATAGACTACTGTGCTTTGCCTTCATTTCCTTTGTTCTAATTTCGATTTCTGTCCTTTGGACATGATCCTCATTGTCAGTTGTCGGCCTCGGAGATTGAATAGCCCCATCAAGCCTCCCAGGAGTCCCCTGCTCCACTGCAGACTTGGCAGCAGAAGTAGGCAGTTGATGTTGCCTACCTTTTCTTTATCTTTGAGTGGTACTGATATTTATAGCATACGTGTTGGAGGAAATCTCTCTCACTAACGTTGTTTACCTAAAAGAACCACACTCAATGGCAAAATATTTTTAATCAGTCTTGTTTAAACTAATTTTGTATTTTAGAACACACAAACACACACAATAAATAAATAAATAAACCCATCCCACCTAGCCCCTACCATACTGGATCAGCTACACATACATGCATACAATAAACAGGCATTGACCTACTTTCAATATAAGATACAAATGGCTGCAAAGTGTTCCAAAATCTCAACAGATCCTTGCAGAGTATATCTAATATGTTCCAAATTAATATGGTACATAACTTATCTTATCCAGCGTTCATATGCCAGGGGATGCAGATCCTTTCACCTGCATAAAAGATGTATCCTGGCTAGAAGAGAGCCAAAATCCTTTATTTTCCTCTCGTACCTGCTAAAGGATACATCCACAAGGACCACCCCAAATAATGAAATCAATGGTGACAGGTACACTATTTTTCCACATACCGCAGATAAAGTTTCAAAAATAGATTGTCAATAGCACAGCTTTGGACAAGTCCAAAATATGTGTATGAGTGCACCTGGAGTTAGTTTGCAGCGGTTACATGCAGGATCCAGGTCAGTTTTGTTTTTATTTTTTATCGTAGACAGTTTATATTTGGATCAATGCAGCCAGTGCATCACCTTGAATTGAATTACATCTCCATGGCAGATATTTAACCAATATTTATACTTGCAAGGTTAGATTTCAGGTGAGGTTACATGAATATGCATATATCACATACATTGATGTAAAGGCATGAAAAACAGTCAAATAAATAAATAAATAAGCCACAAGCCACTCTATCAGCTCACTTTTATACTCCTCTCAGCTCAGTCGAGTTCACAAAGTTCAGGAGATGACCTTGAAGCCAGCTGTAGCCTTCTTACACAGTGCTGTCTGTTTACCCAAACATATGGTTCATGGATAAGATGGTGTCCTGGGAGTGTGTTGGCTTGATTTGTGCTTTTGGGCAGAGGGGAAGAACATTCTCAGCCATAATAATAAAACATCCATAACCTTTGACCAAAAAATCCCTGACAATATGGTATTGCATTTCCCAGATGGAACCGTTTATGTGTGGTAAAACACTGCAATACCTGCTGTTTAACCAATGCCATATCCCATACACAGGACTGTCATTGTGGTCTGTTAGGAAGTGTAATTGTAAACAAAAACTAAAAAAAATCAAACAATCAAAAAACTACAGTACTTTGCTCAACATGTCATGCCTATTACTGCATTCAGTATTGTCAAATTAAGATAGCTGAATAACATCTGATGCAATAGTTTGAACTATGAAACAATATCTTGTGAGATATAACTAAAAAAGATAAGAATCACCAGTTTCACAATGAATAAGAAACATTTATTTCAGATCAAAGTCTTTCTAGGATGCTCTCAGTATTATTACTATCCCCTCAGGCATGCATTCTTTTCTTTTTTTCTTTCTTTTTTTTTGTTGTTGTTGTTTTATTTTGATTATTATTATTTTTTAAAGAATACTTTCTATGTTTTCTCTTAGGCACTAATTTACCCTGATTATTCCTCTGGTGTATGTGCAAGAACTGCAATATAGACACTTCCCCTTTGAGACTGTCAGTGTTTGTTAAAAAGACAATTATTATTTCATAATTTACCACACACAAAACATATTGTTACTTTAAAAATATATCTAAAACTAAACAGTTAGTGGTCAGATTTTTATACTTGCCACTGAGATATCTCTTGTGCTGCTCAGCACTCTTTAAGAACACATATTCTCTTTGCCTGTCAGTGTTGTCAGCTTGTGTAAGTGCAGAGGTGGACAGATTGTGCCTGGCCTTGCGTGCCCGTGGCCTTTTGTTTAGAATCCCTGCAGACCCCCCTCTCGTGACAGGCCCTGTGTTTGGGTGGACGCCCTGCCGAGCACCCTGCTAGCAGGTTAAGTGCTCCTGCACATCACCATGGGGACTGAAGACAGTCAGGCAAAAACAGTATTTCTCTAGTTTCTCCTTAATGGTGTATTTGTTCTTGAAGGAGACCTTGGTGAATTAAAAAAAAAATCATTCCTTTGTTGTTTGTATTTTTTTCTAAACTGAAATACAGTATAACTTACCAGGAGAACATGCCAAACATATTGTCCTTGCTTTACTGTATTTCATTGTTAAACAGATATTTATTCAATGCATTTATGATCTAGTTAAGACATTAGATACAGTATGTTCCAATAGAGATTTGTGTCCCTCACTGCTGTTCCAAGGTTTAAGGTATTTACAATTATTTGGCAATGCAGTCTTTATTAGGAGCTTTGGTTTTACATTGGCAGGGAAAATAAAATGCAAATCACATACTTATGTATTCTTAAGTTAATAAATCCAGTGTCATCAGCTTGTCACTTCAAAAGCTGTGCAGTAAACAAAACATGCATGTTATTTATCAGTGATCTTACTTTGTATAATTATTACCAACAAGGGGAAAACAATGATGATCCTCATATGCTCATGTTTTAATGCCACATAACATATGTAAAATACAAAGCCGTGTATAAAATGATGAACGTATTTAATATGCCGTGAGGCTAAGCAGTGACACGTGACAAACATTTGAAGTTGCTGTAAAGCCAGTAGTGTGTATGCTAATAATCCCCACAGAATATGGCATGTAGAATTACTTTCATAATGCTTTGATGAACAGCCATCATCACAAGCACGAATGAAGAACAAACGTGCAACATTATCAGTCACTCAGTATAAACACAAGTTGCCAGAAAATCTAAAATGTATGTAAAAAAAAAAAGAATCCACCTGTTTAAAACAATGTTAATTCTTTTTATAGGTGCATTTATTCAAAAACAAATTGAACTGTTTAAAAAATGTTTACTCCTTGTTACAGGAGGCAGTTCAATGATCCATAACTTTTGAATGAAATGAGTTGAGCATTGTCTGTGCCTGTATTAAGGTTTCTGTTACCTCATCTCATTTTTATAACCACTGGAGAGAGATCTTGGATTTGTTTGTTGTTTCCTAATTTGTTCTTGAGTCCATCTCCATGCGCTGGTCAATGTCTTTGTGTTTTATTTTTTGTTATTTAGTCTAACTCTGTTTGCAAAGTCTAGTGAAATATAAGTAAAAAAAAATGTCAAATGTCCAGGAACAAAAACAAAAACAAATCAATTAATTAATTTGTAGCTTTAGGGGTACCCCTTTATATTAAGGCTCCCCTTGTAGATGGATACTAAAGAGCTTATAGATTTGTTATTAATTTGTCTATAAACACTATTAATCATTAATAACTGCTTATTATGCATTAATCAAAGGTACGAAAGAAAGAGCCTTAGTTAATATATAATAAGTATTAATTATTTCTAAATTATTTAAAGAGGAATTAATAACATATACATAAATTATGTATTAGCCATCTATAAGGGGAGCCTTATTGTGAAGTGGTAACTCTTTAGGAAATAAGTTCAGACAAAGCAGCACTCCAATTGCATATTACTAACCAACTCCTAACTCCATCAGCTGACAGCTCCAGCTCGTTTTCAGCTCCATCACATTAACACACCCTGGGTGACCTTCTGGACAAGCCGTTGACCTCAGCTGATCCTCATTTGACTCTGAAAGTCATGCCATCCTTCAACATACCTGTTTAAAGTTCCCTTATTAGTCAGTCTCTCGGTGCAACATACTTGCTATGGGAATTGCGCCCCGCGCGATTACCTGAAGGAATACAATCACGCCTTTACGGCTGGGGCGTCAACGTCGCGCCAGAGAACCCGCCCTCTTGGTATTTAAGCGACTGATGCCCATCCATCTTTCTCTTATTTGCCCTTCACCTTGCTTAAACCTGAACTACCTCTCTTTGCGGGACTTCTCTGTTGCTTCATCGCTCAACCAGAGGTGAGCTTGCTCCCTACACAGAGCGCACAGAGAATTATTCCTGCGTACTGCTGGACTAGCGAAAGCTAGTCTGGCACATTTTCTCTAACCCCGAAGTATTTTCTTCTCCTCTCTTCACAGACTGCTTCGCTCGATGGCGCTAACTGCGTCACACTGCTACCCCTACTAATTCGTAGCGGGCTAGTCAGCGAAAACGACACGACGGAGGAGACGTCCAAACAAATTATAGAAAAAGGATTCTGGAAGGACTCGCTCGCCTTATCTCGGACATGCCTCCAGAGAAAGGAAAGTGAAAGACAAGACTTCCAAGGAAAACCAGCAGGACGGCGAGCCCAACATCGCGCGCCTGTCCTAGTGGATGCGGTTTCTCCCTCGCGGCGACGGACACCCAAGAGGCCTGTCCAGTCTGCCTGGGAATGCTACACGCAAAAAACAGCGCTGGATGCGCCCGACTTTTGCCCACACTGCAGCCAGATGCTGGATGCGGTGCTGCGGCACCGGGTTGACCTCGTCGTCAAGGCCATGGGCGCCCCAGCAGTCTCAGCGGATGCGGACACCACTGAGCCCCTCACTCCCACACTGGAGCTCGAGAACATGGCTCTACACGACAGCACACAAGTCGAAATGGGTGACAGCCCTGACGTGCTGGCTCCTATGGTGGATTTAACAGTCGATTTCGACACTCGAGGCATGATGAACGAGATCTCGATTTCAGCCTCAGGCGAATTTTCCACGGAGGACACAGATGTCGAACATGAGGAACAGGGAGAAGACCTCTCCCAGACCCTGGTACCTGTGCTCCCAGAAACTGACTTTTCCATACCTGCTCTGTTCGACCTGTGTCACAGAGCAACAGACGCGATGCACATCCCATGGCCAGAGCCTCCATCTCGTCAACAGGTCACGAGGCTGGCAGGAAATTATTTTTACTCAAAGCAGCAGGCCGCCACGAGGCAAAGGATGCCCGTGTTCCCGGACTTCCTCACAGAACTAACTCGCACCTGGCCTCAACCCAGAGCTCCCACTCAATTCCTCGATGTGGACGGGATGGATGAGGTGGAAATAGCCAACGTACCTCAAATTGAGGAAACACTGGCGTCTCACTTGGCTCCCAAGTCATCCGGGACAAAACCAACTCTTCCCAGCAAAGCTTGTCGAGCCTCGGCTTCTCTTCTCGAGAAATGCTACAGAGCTCAGGGACTCGCGGCGCGCGCCATGAACGTGTTTGCGTTGATGCAGGCTTACCTAGCTGAAAAAACTTCAACAGCTCCAGGTAACAACAGACAAGCAGGCTGCAGCCGACTTGCTGGATGAAGCATGCAGGGCAACCGACTTTGTGCTCTGCATGATAGGGACAGCCACTGATGCTCAGGGCAAAGGCATGGCGGAAGTGGTCATCACGATACGCCATCTGTGGATGACTTTAATGATCTTCCCGAGGGACAAAAGGTGCCTTTTCTCCACCACTCGATAGAGCCAACGGGATTATTCGGAAAAGCTTTTGGATCTAATCCAGACCAAGCTGGACCAAAAAAAAGTAACTTCAGCAGAACAGGTCCCTCTGGCCTGCCAGCCGTCATAAAGGGAGGGGACCAGTCCCCCCACCCCCCTCCCTCCCGGCTCACGGGGTGTTAGCATAATCGATAAACCCTGGTAGGGTGCCTCTGCTCCGTCTGCAGAAGATAGACACAGAGGTGTCTGCAAGCAGGCCCCCTACACCTCATGGAGATAGGTGAGGGGGATCACATGCTCCAGTCCCCGCTCCATTGTGAACGACGGGGCGGCCAATACACTAACCAAGCAAACACATGACATGTCCGCATCTCAGGGAGACGCGCTGACAGAATCTAACGACGG
>JBBPBX010096955.1:0-12943 GCA_038048925.1 Garcialebias charrua
TTTTATATATAATCTAGGTGTGTTTGTGTGTGTTTATTTATATATATATAATCTAGGTGTGCGTGTGTGTGTTTATTTATATATATAATCTATGTGTGTGTGTGTTTAGTTATATATATATATATAATCTAGGTGTGTGTGTGTTTGTGTGTGTTCATAAATGAACCCTAATGTTTGTATACTGTACTTTTCTTTTCCTCCTTTCTGTTATATTTCTGCATAAGGTGAGTTCCAGGGATGGATGGATGACGCTCCAGTTGGTCCAGGGATGGATGACGCTCCAGTTGGTCCAGGGATGGATGACGCTCCAGTTGGTCCAGGGATGGATGACGCTCCAGTTGGTCCTCCTTTCTGTTATATTTCTGCATAAGGTGAGTTCCAGGGATGGATGGATGACGCTCCAGTTGGTCCAGAAGTTTGTGTGCAGTTATGTACCACAGCAACAAATGAGTGAAAATATAATTTCTATAAATAAATCTGCGTTTGAAGTGCATTTGGTGTTGCTGTGTTTCACCTTCTTTATTTCAATAAGATACGTTGTTTAATGTCTAATGAGAAGTTCTACTGCAAATAAAAAAACTAGATGTGATTGTTTTTTTGGCAACTTACCAGTTTAGTTTTTTATTGACAAGTACAAAACTTAAAAACATGCACGTTGCTGTGGTTCCTCCTCCAGGAGGAGATTGATAAGAATAAAAGCTATAATTATAAATTTTAGGCTGATTGGTAACTCTAAATTGACCCTGGGTGTGAGTGAGACAGGTCCCTCTTGTAAATGAGTCCCCGTGGCTCAACGAGGCAAGCCTGTATAAATAAAGGTTGAATGAATGAATGAATAAACTAAAAACATTTGAAACTGAATACAATATGAGAACTGTGGGTGATTTGATGTCTTTTAATGAAAATGATTGGCTGCAGAATAAATACAAGAATAAATACCAGGTCAAATACACTCAACAAGAAATGATGGGCAGTTTCTGATTTTAAACAAACTGGAACAGATTCCTCATCATGTGGGACCACTGGACGACCACTGGACGACCACTGGACGACCACTGGACGACCACTGGACGACCACTGGACGACCACTGGACGACTGGCGCAAGCAGCAAACCCCTCCGGAATCCAAGACGATGGAACTCGGCCCTTCACTCGTCTGTACCTTAAAAAAAAAAAGAATAAAACTGTCATGTTTGCATCACAAAGTCTAAAATAAGACCAAGTTTGCTACTCAAAGTAGAAAGAATAAATACAGTTGCTCCTACATTTTTTACTCATTCACAAAGATATACTGTAATGTTCAATTTTATATTGATTTCAGTAATTTTATCTTAGATTTACTTTAATATTTTTGAATTATTGTGCCAGGTGCTTGTGTCATTACTTGTTCTTCTGCTCCTGCGTCTCAGAGTAAGTGTGTCTGTCAACTTCAGCGTGGGAGACCAGTCTGTGACTTGTGTGCAGGCCTTCCTGAAAAAATAAATATTTCAATAGAACAAATGTAGTAATAACCAAAAGATGAACTTGTGTTATGGAATATTTTCTGTACAAACAGCATCCCACTGCTTTATTCACATGAGAGTAACAGGGACCTACAATCAAAACAGTACTACAGTACAGTATGTATGTGCAGTATGTATGTATATACTGTATATATAGTGTGCATACAGTATACACATACACACAGCATATGTATGTACTGCAAATGTATTACACACACATGTAGTTATATTATTTATCCACAGATTTGTTTAGTAAATACTTTAACAGATGCTAACGCTACATGCTAAGCTAACCACAGCTAGTAGACAATGCTAAATCATGAAGAAAAAACAACAACAGCTCCAACACAGAGAAAATTATACTCTCACATTGTTCTGAAATTGTTTCACAAAATGATTTATGTAGAATATTTTGTTTACCGGAGAAAACGTGATCTGAACACGACGTCTTCGAGAGCAGATCCGAGCAGAGGAGGGGCAGCTGTCAGCTCGTCCGATGGAGATAAATCCTTCACGTTTACTTATTTTTGGGACGAAGTGAAAACTGCGCTTTGAACAAACGTCTACCCGACAGGAACACCCACTGACCCAACACGAAGTAACCATTGTAATTAATTAGAAATAAACAAAAAAAAAAAAAACAAACGTGATAAATACAGCCAGTAGACTGGGCTTTAACTGCTGCTCTCACTTCCGGCGGAAGTCGTTCCCATAATTCGCGCAAGGCATCATGGGGCGTAGGAATATTGTGGATACCTTTTACAACCCCGCGGATACCCTGAATAGAAAACAAAAGACTGTGTCTCAACTATAGAGACTAGTATAATTATTTCAAAGTGTTTTTGGGTCAACAGGTCACATGACCTGGAAGCTATTGAAGAAAAACAATCATTTTTGACCATTTTAATGGTTAAAAAATGTACAATGAGTTAAAATTGAAAACAAAAGACTGTGCCTCAATTAAAGAGAGTAGTAGAATTATTTCAAAGTGTTTTTGGGTCAACAGGTCACATGTCTTGGAAGCTATTGAAGAAAAACACTCCTTTTTGACAAAATAAATTGATAAAATTTGTACAATGACTTAAAATAGAAATCAAAAGACTGTGCCTCAACTATAGAGACTAGTATAATTATTTCAAAGTGTTTTTGGGTCAACAGGTCACATGACCTGGAAGCTATTGAAGAAAAACACTCCTTTTTGACCATTTTAATTGTTAAAAAATGTACAATGACTTAAAATAGAAAACAAAAGACTGTGCCTCAGCTATAGAGACTAGTATAATTATGTAAAAGTGTTTTTGGGTCAATAGGTCACATGACCTGGAAGCTATTGAAGAAAAACACTCATATTTGACAATTTTAATGGTTAAAAATTGCACAATGACTTAAAATAGAAAACAAAAGACTGTGCCTCAACTATAGAGACTAGTATAATTATTTAAAAGTGTTTTTGGGTCAACAGGTCACATGTCTTAGAAGCAATTGAAGAAAAACACTCCTTTTTGACTCAAAAAATTGTTAAAATTTGCAGAATGACTTAAAATAGAAAACAAAAGACTGTGCCTCAACTACAGAGACTAGTAAAATTATTTCAAAGTGTTTTTGGGTCAACAGGTCACATGACCTAGAAGGTATTGAAGAAAAACACTCATTTTTGACAAAATTTTAATGGTTAAAAAATGTACAATGACTCAAAATAGAAAACAAAAGACTGTGCCTCAATTAAAGAGAGTAGTAGAATTATTTAAAATTATTTTTGGGTCAACAGGTCACATGACTTGTAAGCTATTGAAGAAAAACAATCATATTTGACCATTTTAATGGTTAAAAAATGTACAATGACTTAAAATAGAAAACAAAAGACTGTGCCTCAACTATAGAGACTAGTATAATTATTTCAAAGTGTTTTTGAGTCAACAGGTCACAAGACTTGGAAGCTATTGAGAAAAAACCCACAGATTTATGAAAATTAAATTGTGAAAAATTACAAAATGCATAAAAATGATAAACAGCTGTGCCTCATAGGCCTGGTCTTGGAGAGTAGTTTGATGTAAGTTTTGTGTGGGTGGCTCATAAGACCTGAACGGTATTAAGCAAAAACAGTGATTTATGAAATATTCAATTATCAAAAATTACAAAATGCTTAAAAATGATAAATAAAAAGCTGTGCCTCATAGGCCTGGTCTTGGAGAGTAGTTTGATGTAAGTTTTGTGTGAGTGGCTCACAAGACCTGAACGGTATTGAGCAAAAACAGTGATTTATGAAATATTAAATTATCTAAAATTACAAAATGCATAAAAATTTATAAATTAACAGCTGTGCCTCATAGGCCTGGTTTTGGAGAGTAGTTTGATGTAAGTTTTGTGTGGGTGGCTCATAAGACCTGAACGGTATTAAGCAAAAACAGTGATTTATGAAATATTCAATTATCAAAAATTACAAAATGCTTAAAAATGATAAATAAAAAGCTGTGCCTCATAGGCCTGGTCTTGGAGAGTAGTTTGATGTAAGTTTTGTGTGAGTGGCTCACAAGACCTGAACGGTATTGAGCAAAAACAGTGATTTATGAAATATTAAATTATCAAAAATTACAAAATGCATAAAAATTTATAAATTAACAGCTGTGCCTCATAGGCCTGGTCTTGGAGAGTAGTTTGATGTAAGATTTGTGTGGGTGGCTCAAAAGACCTGAATGGTATTGACCAAAAACTGTGATTTATTAAATATTAAATTGTGAAAAAATACAAAATGCATAAAAATTGAGAAATAAACAGCTGTAAACACTTTTTAATAAACACAAATTGTGGGTGGGTCAAATCGTGTAAAATATATTATTTTATGTTTCTGAAGAGTGACGCGGTCGAAAATTTGTTGACGGTCCCTAAGTGAACTATGACGTCTCTGAGTAGGGGCAGATTCAGCGCGGCTGCCGAAATCAGACTCCATGAAGCGGACTGACAAGAGCAACGCACCGCTGAAGGCACGGAGCTCGAATATCCGACGTCCAATATGAAAATAACTTCACTGCGGTGCTGAGCTAGTGGTTGCCCGAGTTCACAATGATGAGTCTATTGCTTTCCTCAAGAGTAAAGTTTCAGATCACAGACAAAAATATCATGGAATGATTTGGATACTGTAATTAAAAATGCCAAATCATTATTTACATTTAAGAATTTAATCAAAGCCAGATTATTACAAAAATATATATGAATTAGTTTTCTCGTGTTGTTTTGTAATTTGATAATTATGAGTTATTTCTTTGTTCTGTTACTTGTTGAAGATTTTTTTGTTTGAACTGACTGTTTAAAATAGGTGGCAGATATAATAAGATTTTCTCTTCATTCTGCCACCCTTCGTTTTTTTTTCTTTTCATTTATAGATGGCCTCCCTTCTCACCTTATAGCCATCCTCTCACTCCAATATGTATTTTTTTTAAGAGAGAAAGAAAAGAGAAAGTAAGACAACAAAACAATAATTATCCACAAAAAGAGCACAAGGCAAACACACCCAACCTCCGTCTGCAATCCTGCAAAGCACATGACAGAACATAGCAACGAAACATACATGCATAAAAACTAATAATATTCATGACCTTGCAGTATATTTCTATAAATACACATACCCATACCTACAAATATATATACAGTATACATACATATACATTTATATTCATTCATATACCCATCTACATATCTGCATATATCTACATATACATCCCTGCATCCATTTGTGTGTGGTTGTGAGCATGCATAAGTGAATAAGGTTCCTCCAATAGAACATTTAGTAGCGACTGTGAAGCATCAGAGATCCGTCCCCCCAAAGCCCGAGGCAGACGAAGGAGCGATCAAAGCCCAAGACCCCAGGAAGGACCCCGAGCCCAGAGTCCCCAGGGCCACCCGAACAGGACGAGCCACTCGCCCACTCCCCAGATCCGACCCAGGGGAAGAACCGGACGAACCCCACCAGCGACCACATACAATGACCCCCCGGGGTCAACCGCGACAAATTCACAGGCCCCCGCCGGAGCCCGTTGCACCGACGTAGCCCAAGGGTCGGTTACCGAGGCCCGGGCACGCCCACCCCTCAGGCCCAGACCCGACAGGACCAGAGGACACGAGCCCCACCAGGCTGAGCCGACAAACGCCCAACCCCAGATATTGAGGGCCCCAAGCATGCCCGCAGGCAAAGGAACACCCACCAGGGGGCCACGTGGCAGGAGCGCGACACTAAGTAGCCTCAGATGTATCAGAGAGAGGCAGTCCAAGTCCCAGCCTGACACTTAAACATTCATACACAGACACACTCATTCAGACCCACCCTCATCCTCCCTCACAGAAAGACAAACAATAACGACACGTTCCATTCATAATCCCGATGCACACTCTATACCCCCTAGGTCCAAGACATGTACCTGCCCCCTACATGGGGGCAGCCCACATCCAAACCCAGGAGGTAGGCCCATTCATTCTGGGGCGGAGAGTAGCAGACATCCAAGATCCGAGAGATACATTAAAAAATGTACAATTACTTAAAATAGAAAACAAAAGACTGTGCCTCAATTAAAGAGAGTAGTAGAAATATTTCAAAGTGTTTTTGGGTCAACAGGTCACATGTCTTGGAAGCTATTGAAGAAAAACACTCCTTTTTGACAAATTCTGGGGCGGAGAGTAGCAGACATCCAAGATCCGAGAGATACATTAAAAAATGTACAATTACTTAAAATAGAAAACAAAAGACTGTGCCTCAATTAAAGAGAGTAGTAGAAATATTTCAAAGTGTTTTTGGGTCAACAGGTCACATGTCTTGGAAGCTATTGAAGAAAAACACTCCTTTTTGACAAAAAAATTGATAAAAATTGTACAATGACTTAAAATAGAAAACAAAAGACTGTGCCTCAACTATAGAGACTAGTATAATTATTACAAAGTGTTTTTGGGTCAACAGATCACATGACGTGGAAGCTATTGAAGAAAAACACTCCTTTTTGACAAAATAAATTGATAAAAATTGTACAATGACTTAAAATAGAAAACAAAAGACTGTGCCTCAACTATAGAGACTAGTATAATTATTTCAAAGTGTTTTTGGGTCAACAGGTCACATGACCTGGAAGCTATTGAAGAAAAACACTCCTTTTTGACCATTTTAATGGTTAAAAATGTACAATGACTTAAAATAGAAAACAAAAGACAGTGCCTCAACTATAGAGACTAGTATAATTATTTCAAAGAAAATAAGATTTTCTCTTCATTCTGCCACCCTTCGTTTTATTTCTTAATATTGTATAGTCACATTTGTTGATTGTTTTTTTTTGTGTGTTGTATTTTAAAATGAATAAATTTAATAAATAAAAAATAAAACCGTCTGTAAAAACAGTGCACGGCTCCGATGTGTCTCTGTCCATTCAGTAAACATTTCAATGCACAAAAAAAACAACTACAAAACATGAGAACACATCTATGCAACCTTTACTCACTGTATGTGTGGGTTTTCTCTGGGAACTCCAGTTTCCTCCCACAGACAATAAAAAATAAAAAACTTCAAAGGCAGAAAAACCCAGGCCTTGACCATATTGAAACTTGCTTTAGGCGTTCACATGTGAGGTGGGAAAACAAGACTTTTAGATTTGGCCCACTTGGATCACATTATTTGCAAATATTAGTTCTGTTTTGCTTATTAGTTTTCAAAGCACCTATCAAGAAACAAGCAAAGAAAAAAAAAAACTGAAAGCCAAAAGGAGCACCCCCCCAAAAAAAATATTAAAAGGATGAATTGTTTCAACAAGAAGAACCTGTCTAGAGGATTTTTTTGTGTTCTGCCCGTGCACTTGTGGGTTTTGTCCCCCCCAAAAATAAAAAAATAAAACTGGAAAGCTAAAAGGAGCACCCTCCGACACACACACCAAGAGACGAAATGTTTCAACAAAAATAATCTGTCCAGAGGACTATGGAGCATGCATCAGGATACTTTCTTGGGGGAGTTTTCATGTTCTGCCCGTACAGCAGTTGTAGGTTTTCTCCGGTAATCCGGTTTGCTACCAACAAAAAATGTAAATAAATTAATTAGTTGCCAGTTTGTTAGAATATGTTCTATATCTGAAGCAGTGAGAGAAGGAGCACTCGTCATCCATTTCAGAAGGTTTATTTTACCCTCATATAAAGTACAAGACCACGAGCCCTGGGCCATTGTCACCTTACTATCCGGTCATATGTAATGGCCCCGAGTGTAAACAGAAACAGCTCTTCAGAGCTTGGCCACACCTCCGGTAGTCATCATCACCATCAGCGAATGAGAAGTCCTACTCTATCATGTGACCCAGCTCTCAGCCAATAAGATCTTGCATCTTGTGTTCTATAAAAGGGTGGTGCGTGAATGTTGGGAGTTGTAGATATAGTACTTTGCTTGTAACACACACGTCTCCCTTGTGGATTTGAACTTTGCTTGTAACACACATGTCTCCCTTGTGGATTTAAACTGTGATGTTCAATCAGTCTTTCTTCTTGAAGACGTCTTGCTTTTTCCTGTCTCATAATGTTATTATTATTTTTTTTAATCTGCCAGTTTTTATGTTGTTCCAGAGTACTTTTCTCATGAGCACAATGTTGTTGTTTTTTTTTCCTTTTTTGGGGCAGTACACATCCATAATTTGTTGGTTTTTACAATTTGCAGGTGCTCTACAAAAGTAACAAGTAAATTTCAGGGGTTTACTGTATTGGCATGTGCTCATTAAAAGATTTCGTCAAGATCCTCATGGGGTGAACATGTATACGTTTGGGCTAGTCTTTTGAACAACGCTGTGAGAGAAGGTTGCTTTATTGCATATGGATATAAAAACCAGTTTTGTTCTAGGTCTTCTAATGATGGACTGTCCAATCAGTTAACCCTTGTATTGTCTTTTAGGTTAAAATTTAGCCTCACATTAATTTCTGTCCACATTTTTTATCCATCTACAGTATTTTTGGTGCAGTCAATAAACACGTTTCCCCCTGAGAAAGCCTTAAATTCATTCTACTTGATTTTATTACAGCATGAGAACCAGCAGCTGCTGTGAATGAGCTCATTCCTACAAGGGTTTCTATTTGTTGCTGGGACAATGTCTTAGGTGCACTTTCAATAAGTAATGTTGTGAAATAAACATATTTTTGTCTTTGTGTTTTTTCATCTTGAATGGGTTTTAAAAGGATGCAGCTTGTGTCTGTCCTGCAGGCTTAGGGACTGCTCTATTTTTGGATCTAAGGGGGTGTGGATTTATAGTTTTGTGTGAGCTGCTTTGGGGCATATATAGGACATGATTGCATGGACATTTGTGAAACAGTTAATACGTTGATTATAAAGCACTTTTGTATTAATTATATAACAGTTGTGTGTTAGATCCAATCAGGTTAACATATAGAACTGTGTATTATCCTTCACTCTCAAAAACGCAAAGTATGCAAGCTGAAACAAGCAATGGACCCTACCAAGCTCCGCCCACAGGGCCGCGTATCATTGGCTAATGCCCATAACACGTCACAGCGCAGCTAACACGTGCGTGGCTTCCTCACAAACAAACGCTACGGTAGTAATAAACACATGCTAATTTACAGTGTTAGCTAGCACACGTGCAGAATTTTTCTGCGTCAGGGCTGGAAAAATGGTCCTCCACCATCAGTGGGGTATCTGTACAGGAGATGTCAGGTACCCTGACCGTATTTGTGGAAGTAAAATTCACCGTTTCCCTATATGTGAAACTGAATGCCTTGCTTGGATCAAAGCTTGTGCACGACCACAAAACTGAACAATTATTTCTTTCACCAGCAGAGAAGGGTTGACCTGCTTTTGAAACCTGCTAGTTAACAACACGCGGTCACGATGAGAGAAAGCCACAGTTCACTGAACGTCCTGGAAGTTGGGAAGAAACAGCTCTGCTAACTCCACATGAGCTAGCTAACACAACGAGCTCTACTGTCGATTTCACCTAAAACTGCACAAAATCGTGACACGAAGGCTGGATTTTAACTAACACACCGGACGGCTGAGCTCGTTAGCCCTCACAAAAGTCGCTGTCGGCGTGTTTAGCAGCTAAAGCAGCAACGGCTAACCAACCACTTAAGGAATGAATGGAGATTACAGTTAGCATTAGCTTTGCGACCAAGGCACACAAACTTTTGCCAACAATAGAAATCGCTGATTTCAAAAGTAACCCTCAAAACCATGAATGCCTGACTTACCCAGCCTTGCAGGACAATAGGCATCAGTGATCCTGTCCACAGCTGTAATAATGCTGAGCGTGAGCTGCTGTTTTGGTACCGGTACCATTTAGCTGTGAGCGCACACTGTTTGAGGCATCGCGTGGATCAAACAACTTGATTACGTCCAAAAGAAAAGAAAACATGAACTTGTTGTCCATTGTCATGGCTGATATTTTGTTGGAATCTGGCAGGAATGATACACTATTCGACTCAGAAATACCCTGCAGTCGACGCCATGTTTCCATTGAAACTAGCTGCGCGACGCTTTGTTTGTGAGGTAAGCAGCCATGTTGAAGCTTAGGGGGCGTTTCTGGGCGGAGCTTGGTAGGGTCCATGGAATTTCCTGACAGAAGCTTTCTGACAGGTGGGGAAGGGCAACGTCTTAAAGCAGAACTTCTATTATTAAAGTGAGAGCAGGCAAATGCCCAAATAAGAGCATAAAGCAGAACTTCTATTATTAAGGTGAGAGCAGGCAAATGCCCAAATAAGAGCATAAAGCAGAACTTCTATTATTAAATTGAGGGCAGGCAACGCCCAGAGAAGGGTATAAAAATATGATTTTTCCTCCTCCACGCCAGTCAACGCAGCCAGACCAACAGAAGAACAGCTGTATTCAGACTAAATCAGGTTGTATATGGGGTCTCTCTTGAAATGCCATTTCAATGTGTTTTCTCTCTCTTTTTCTCTCTCTCCTTCTTCTGTCTCCCTATCTCTCTCACTCACTCTCTGTCCACTTATTTTAATCCAATATAATGATTTTTTGAAATAGACCCCTTTCACGGCTCGTCATCAACCCTGGAAAAATACCGGAAGTAGCCATCTTGGCGACATAGCTGTGTTAGCCTCAAAGCTATTGTAATGGTGCGTCGCGTCTGGTCACACAAAATCAAAAAATGGTGAATTATTGTCGTGTCCATGGCTGCCACAATCGGTCAGATTGAGAGAAAAACCTTCTGTTTTACAGATTACCACTCGTGATGACAAATCAAGGTGAAGTAATTCAGCAGTTATCAGAGGAACGTCGACGTCTGTGGCTGCCAGCCTAAACCACAACTTGGATTGAAAAACACTGAGCAACATCCGAATTTGCTCTGCACACTTTGTGTCAGGTAATATATTTCTTACAGTAGATTATAGTGAATTAGGGCATTACACGAATCATAAGTTTATTGAGCACGAGGACAGAGCTTCAAAACACCACCTCCCTTTCTCTGTTCAAGACAGCCCTGAAAACACATCTCTTTAGACTTATCATTAACTTTACTAAATGTATTTTATATTATATAATCCTTATGTATTTTATATTTCAATTTGTCACTGATAATGTTTGAACTGAATTGGTTTAAGTGTCCTTGGGTGTCCTGAAAGGCGCTTTTAAATAAAATGATGATTATTATTATTATTACAATCCTTTAACTGTGCTGCATAAAATGTACATGGAACGTTAAATTTTTTTGTTGAGTTATTTGTTTTTTACAAATAGCATAAACAACTCAACAACTGAAAGCTTAACAAAGCTTTCAGTTGTTGAGTTGTTTATGCTGATTATTCAAAATTCATAAGAGCACATGACACTCATGACAAGAGCACTGTCATGAGTGTCATGTCATGACACTCATGACAAGAGCACTGTCATGAGAAACTGCACACCTAGCTCTCAAGTTGAAAAGCAAAAAATACGTACAAACACTAAATATGTAAGAAGCACATACAATAACCTAATTAACTGTTCTTGTGTTGTTTGACAACTGACAATCCGGTGCTATGTTGTAAATCCTGTTTTGAAATTCATATGCATATGAACACACCAATTATTTACAACTTCATTTAAGTAATTTTTATTTTATTATGTTTTTTCTTTTCTTAGGCAGACGTGCTCCATTGTACAGCAAGGATGATCCAGACTGGGTGCCTCCACTGAAGACGTGTGCTGCAGAGAAGTGGCAGTTGGTGCTGATGGTGGGATGACATCTGGCAGCTGAACGCTTCAACCGACGACAAAAAAGAACTAAAAAAAACATGGCAAATAGCACATGTTAGAATCCATGTTGAACGTGTCATAGGCTGTGTTAGACAAAAATACACAATCTTGAATGGCCCTCTTCTACCTATTGATTTTCAAACATGTAGATATCCAGAAAAAGTTGCATTAATCGATATGATTGGCTTTGTGTGCTGTGCCTTGGTTAATCACCTTTGGTGGGTTATGAGTAGCTGCATGAATTGTAAAAAGAACAAGTGGATAGAAGAGTGATAGCTGATGTGAACCTTTTTTATTTTTATTTTACATTGTTCCACCTTTACTTTGAAGTTGTTTTTGCAAATATGGGGCAGACATGATTTTTCATTCACTGCACTCTTTATTTGAGCATGATGCTGGTGAAGATTCTCAGTTGTCCAGGACATGATAAATGACAGAATAAATGACATGTATCATTAACCATTTTGTTTGTGCACTTTTTGTATTGACTAGAAAATATTCTGCCAAACTCAAAGTAGTTGTAAGGTAAAAAAAGGTCTATATAAAGACAACCATTCGTACTATTATCTTAATTTATCTATTATCTTAATATTATCTGCATTCTGCAGACATTCATCTTTTAAGACTTAAAAGATGAATGTCTGCAGAATGCACCTCAAAGTTCTTACTGTAATTAGATTCATAGAGTAGCTGTTATTTATATAATTTGTGTTGAAACACTGTACAAAAGTTGAAAATTTTGAATAACACTTGTCAGCCATCATTGTACTTCACATGTTTATTTAAAAAATATGTTTTGAGGTAGTTCAGCACAGAGCTTCTATAAGATGAACTGAAACACACATTTACACATTTAGTCTGGATTAATAAGGAAAATCAAGGCATTGCTCTCTGGAACCGCTCAGATCTGGTTGATCCAGGGATCAAATGTAGCTTAAAAAACAGGGATCTAAGATCATTTTGACAAAATTTGCTTCAATCCTCAGACTGATGTGATGAGTCACATACATTTACAATAAGAATACATAGCTAGTGTGTGTTTAAAAACACACCCAAAATATATTTATATGTGTACACACACAAATTTAAAATTAAATATAAATCACCAAACACCAAATAATTCACAATGTCTGCGTAGGTCACAGCTGGTAAGGTCTTCTCATCTTCTGACATGTTGGAGAGCCGGTATGGGTCTCTTAGCTGCCAATTATCTGTATTTTATCCAAAT
>JBBPBX010096956.1:0-12942 GCA_038048925.1 Garcialebias charrua
GCAGCTCGCTGGACTTCTGCGGTGTTCTGATGCGGTGTTTCTACTATATATGTTATAAAAAGTTCTCTCAGAAATAAAAATAATAACAGGGAGCGCTTTTCCTGCAGCACACAGCCCACCAGGGGATATTAAAACATCGCGCACCCAGGTAGGACCTGAATTCATTCATTTCAATCATCGAGTGAACGGAGGAAGAAGCGGTTACTTGACTTTAGGCAAAAAAACAAAAGAAAAGGCCCGATCAGCGATAAAGAAGGGGAATTTATTTCATTTGTGTAACATACAAAACAGTCCGGCGCCGGGAAGTTTATGGTCAGACACCGCGTATCGCGCACGCGGATCGCGTATGCGTAGTAAAAAAATACTTTTGCGCGTACATGCCCTGAGGGGCTACGCGGGGCTACGCTTTTGCCTTGGCGTACGTACGCTGCGTATAGGCGTACCGTGAGGACGCGCGAGTGTATCTCGGCCTTTATTGTATTTGGCATGATTTAAAGTGCTAAGGGCACTATGAGACACCATCTCTGACCATTTTGATGAGCACAGTTTTTTGAATGCGTCTGTCGACTTCATCAGTTGTTCATCTTCTGCCATGAGTGCTCGGCAATGAACAAGGTTACAGATTTTGTTCAGTGTATGTCCCAGTTTTATGGCAAGGCTTGTTTTTTTGTATGAACGTGTTTCTTCATCAAAGCCTGACACAGTCTTTACTGCTTGCACAACTCTCTGGAAGTTAGCAGGTTTCACAGCATCCTCTAGGTTATGTATTGCATATTTTGTGCGCAGACATATCAACAAACGGCCAACTTCATGAAGCTTTTGTCGCATGTAGTCGTATTTTGAGGGGTCTTGTCCATGTCTGTTGTGGAGTGACTGAGCAAACTGAATAATACACAGGTCATTTCTCACAGCTGAGGTAACATCGTCGGGTTTCATACTTTTAATGATCTTACAAACTCCACTTGAGATTTCATGATAGAATGCAGACTCTTTAGCCAAAGCCAAACTCAGCACTTTGGCTCTTCCAGGTGGATTATCCATATCCATATTTTCTGGCTTACAGGGGCATCTACGGACATGTCTCCATAGTTGCTTTCGAACGTACATTCCTTCACAGTAGATACAGTGAATAAATGTTCCAGCTACGGCCTTAGCTTTTGTCTTTCTCTTCACTTTCAAGGGCCCTTGTCCACCTTGTAAAACTGCATTGTTATGCTTGTGATTTCCCCTGTTCCTCAATTTTTCTAATAAAACTTTGCGCTCTTTAGAATCCTTGTGAAGGGAAAACACTTGGATAATTTCAGGATGCGTCTGGTGTGTTTGCAAATGGCGTGAAATTTTAGTTTGTGGCTTACCACAAACATAACAGAAGTTTTGTAGACATGTAATCTGCTTTGAGGATTCCTGTTTGAGAAGCTCATCTTTTCTGTCTGGTTTATCCTTTGAGTATGTGGTAGAAGTGGCTTGGCCTGATGTTTTAAATGCGCTTTCTCCAATATTACTTGTGTCAGGAGGAAAGCAACATTTTGACGTGCTGGGAAAAACAGGGAAACTTGTGTCTGACATATTAGGATCAGATATTGCTGCTTTTTCCAGAATCTGTTCAACTTTAGACTGGCTACATTGAAGGGGGACACAAGGACATCTGGATAAGTCTCCAGTCCATCACAGGGACACATTTACAAGTCTCAAGTCCATCACAGGGACACATTTACAAGTCACCAGTCCATCACAGGGACACTTGCACAAGTCTCCAGTCTATCACAGGGACATGTGGAGAAGTCTCCAGTCCATCACAGGGACATGTGGACAAGTCTCCAGTCCATCACAGGGACACCTGGACAGGTCTCCAGTCCATCATAGTGATACATTTACAAGCAATATAATTTACAAGCAATATAATAATAATAATAATAATAATAATAATAATAATAATAATAATAATAATAATAATAACTGACAACTTATAATAATAACAAGTCTCTAGTCCATCACAGGGACACCTGCACAGATCTCCAGTCCATCATAGGGATACATTTACAAGCAATATAATAATAATAATAATAACAATAACAATAACAATAATAATAATAATAATAATAACTGACAAGTGATAATAACAAGTCTCCAGTCCATCACAGGGACACATTTACAAGTCTCCAGTCCATCACAGGGACACATTTACAAGTCTCCAGTCCATCACAGGGACACATTTACAAGTCTCCAGTCCATCACAGGGACACATTTACAAGTCTCCAGTCCATCACAGGGACACATTTACAAGTCTCCAGTCCATCACAGGGACACATTTACAAGTCACCAGTCCATCACAGGGACACGTGGACAAGTCTCCAGTCCATCACAGGGACACCTGGACAAGTCTCCAGTCCATCACAGGGACACGTGGACAAGTCTCAAGTCTATCACAGGGACACGTGGACAAGTCACCAGTCCATCACCTGGACACCTGCACAAGTCTCCAGTCCATCACAGGGACACCTGGACAGTCTCCAGTCCATCACAGGGACACCTGGACAAGTCTCCAGTCCATCACAGGGACATGTGGACAAGTCTCCAGTCCATCACAGGGACATGTGGACAAGTCTCCAGTCCATCACAGGGACACCTGGACAGGTCTCCAGTCCATCATAGTGATACATTTACAAGCAATATATTTACAAGCAATATAATAATAATAATAATAATAATAATAATAATAATAATAATAATAATAATAATAATAATAATAACTGACAACTTATAATAATAACAAGTCTCCAGTCCATCACAGGGACACATTTACAAGTCTCCAGTCCATCACAGGGACACCTGGACAGGTCTCCAGTCCATCATAGGGATACATTTACAAGCAATATAATAATAATAATAATAATAATAATAATAATAATAATAATAATAATAATAATAATAATAATAATAATAATAATAATAACAACTAATAATAATAACAAGTCTCCAGTCCATCACAGGGACACATTTACAAGTCTCCAGTCCATCACAGGGACACATTTACAAGTCTCCAGTCCATCACAGGGACACATTTACAAGTCTCCAGTCCATCACAGGGACACATTTACAAGTCACCAGTCCATCACAGGGACACGTGGACAAGTCTCCAGTCCATCACAGGGACACCTGGACAGGTCTCCAGTCCATCACAGGATACATTTACACATTTACAAGTAATATAATAATAATAATAATAATAATAATAATAATAATAATAATAATAATAATAATAATAATAATAATAACTGACAACTTATAATAATAACAAGTCTCCAGTCCATCACAGGGACACATTTACAAGTCTCCAGTCCATCACAGGGACACATTTACAAGTCACCAGTCCATCACAGGGACACGTGGACAAGTCTCCAGTCCATCACAGGGACACCTGGACAAGTCTCCAGTCCATCACAGGGACACGTGGACAAGTCTCAAGTCTATCACAGGGACACGTGGACAAGTCACCAGTCCATCACCTGGACACCTGCACAAGTCTCCAGTCCATCACAGGGACATGTGGAGAAGTCTCCAGTCCATCACAGGGACATGTGGACAAGTCTCCAGTCCATCACAGGGACACCTGGACAGGTCTCCAGTCCATCATAGTGATACATTTACAAGCAATATAATTTACAAGCAATATAATAATAATAATAATAATAATAATAATAATAATAATAATAATAATAATAATAATAACTGACAACTTATAATAATAACAAGTCTCCAGTCCATCACAGGGACACATTTACAAGTCTCCAGTCCATCACAGGGACACATTTACAAGTCTCCAGTCTATCACAGGGACACATTTACAAGTCACCAGTCCATCACAGGGACACCTGGACAGTCTCCAGTCCATCACAGGGACACGTGGACAAGTCTCCAGTCTATCACAGGGACATGTGGACAAGTCTCCAGTCCATCACAGGGACATGTGGACAAGTCTCCAGTCCATCACAGGGACACCTGGACAGGTCTCCAGTCCATCATAGGGATACATTTACAAGCAATATAATAATAATAATAATAACAATAACAATAATAATAATAATAATAATAATAATAATAATAACTGACAAGTGATAATAACAAGTCTCCAGTCCATCACAGGGACACATTTACAAGTCTCCAGTCCATCACAGGGACACATTTACAAGTCTCCAGTCCATCACAGGGACACATTTACAAGTCACCAGTTCATCACAGGGACACGTGGACAAGTCTCCAGTCCATCACAGGGACACCTGGACAAGTCTCCAGTCCATCACAGGGACACGTGGACAAGTCTCAAGTCTATCACAGGGACAGTGGACAAGTCACCAGTCCATCACCTGGACACCTGCACAAGTCTCCAGTCCATCACAGGGACACATTTACAAGTCTCCAGTCTATCACAGGGACACATTTACAAGTCACCAGTCCATCACAGGGACACATTTACAAGTCACCAGTCCATCACAGGGACACGTGGACAAGTCTCCAGTCTATCACAGGGACACCTGGACAAGTCTCCAGTCCATCACAGGGACACGTGGACAAGTCTCAAGTCCTTCACAGGGACACGTGGACAAGTCACCAGTCCATCACAGGGACACCTGCACAAGTCTCCAGTCCATCACAGGGACACGTGGACAAGTCTCCAGTCCATCACAAGGACATGTGGACAAGTCTCCAGTCCATCACAGGGACACATGGACAAGTCTCCAGTCCATCACAGGGACACATTTACAAGTCTCCAGTCCATCACAGGGACACATTTACAAGTCTCCAGTCCATCACAGGGACACATTTACAAGTCACCAGTCCATCACAGGGACACGTGGACAAGTCTCCAGTCCATCACAGGGACACCTGGACAAGTCTCCAGTCCATCACAGGGACACGTGGACAAGTCTCCAGTCCATCACAGGGACACATGGACAAGTCTCCAGTCCATCACAAGGACACATTTACAAGTCTCCAGTCCATCACAGGGACACATTTACAAGTCACCAGTCCATCACAGGGACACATTTACAAGTCACCAGTCCATCACAGGGACACGTGGACAAGTCTCCAGTCTATCACAGGGACACCTGGACAAGTCTCCAGTCCATCACAGGGACACGTGGACAAGTCTCAAGTCCTTCACAGGGACACGTGGACAAGTCACCAGTCCATCACAGGGACACCTGCACAAGTCTCCAGTCCATCACAGGGACACGTGGACAAGTCTCCAGTCCATCACAAGGACATGTGGACAAGTCTCCAGTCCATCACAGGGACATGTGGACAAGTCTCCAGTCCATCACAGGGACACCTGGACAGGTCTCCAGTCCGTCACAAGGACACATTTACAAGTAATATAATAATAATAATAATAATAATAATAATAATAATAATAATAACTGACAAGTTATAATAATAACGTCTCCAGTCCATCACAGGGACACATTTACAAGTCTCCAGTTCATCACAGGGACACATTTACAAGTCTCCAATCCATCACAAGGACACATTTACAAGTCACCAGTCCATCACAGGGACACGTGGACAATTCTCCAGTCCATCACAGGGACACTTGGACAGGTCTCCAGTCCATCACAGAGACACATGGACAAGTCACCAGTCTATCACAGGGACACCTGGACAGGTCTCCAGTCCATCACAGGGACCACTAGACAAGTCTCCAGTCCATATCAACAAACGGCCAACTTCACAAAGCTTTTGTCGCATGTAGTCGTATTTTGAGGGGTCTTGTCCATGTCTGTTGTGGAGTGATTGAGCAAACAGAATAATACACAGGTCATTTCTCACAGCTGAGGTAACATTGTCTGGTTTCATACTTTTAATGATCTTACAAACTCCACTTGAGATTTCATGATAGAATGCAGACTGCTTTGCCTTATGTTTTAAATGTGTTTTCTCCATTACTTGTGTCAGGAGGAAAGCATCATTTTGACGTGCTGGGAAAAACAGGGAAACTTGTGTCTGACATATTAGGATCAGATATTGCTGCTTTTTCCAGAATCTGTTCAACTTTGGACTGGCTACATTGAAGGGGGACACAGGGACATCTGGACAAGTCACCAGTCCATCTCAGGGACACCTGCACAAATCTCCAGTCCATAACAGGGACATCTGGAGAAGTCACCAGTCCATCACAGGGACATGTGGACAAGTCTCCAGTCCATCATAGGGACACCTGGACAAGTCTCCAGTCCATCACAGGGACACATAGACAAGTCTCCAGTCCATCACAGGGACACGTGGACAAGTCACCAGTCTATCACAGGGACATCTGGACAAGTCTCCAATCCATCACAGGGACAGCTGGACAAGTCTTCAGTCCATCACAGGGACACATTTACAAGTCTCCATTCCATCACAGGGACACCTGGACAAGTCTCCAGTCCATTACAGGGACATCTGGACAGTCTCCAGTCATCACAAGGACACGTGGACAAGTCTTCAGTCCATCACAGGGACACCTGTTCGGCCATAAGTCGGCCATTTTGGGTCAAAGGGTAATTTTTGGCTGTTTTTCACTTTTCATTGATGGTGAATTTTAATGCACTCCTCCTAGGGATTTTGAGCGACTGACTTCAACCTTGGTTAATATGCACTTAAGATGTGGGTGAGTGAAAATTCATCAAAAACTTGTATTTTCATATATGCTGAAGGGACGTGGCCTTGCCTCAACGTTTGGCTTCTCGCCATACATTTTAAAACGCTATAACTTTCACAATGAAAAACAGAATTGCACCAAACTTGGCATGAGTGATCCATGTCAGATGCCCAACAATTCTCTGTGGTCATGTTGTGCTGTCACTGAAACCCCGCTCCCTCAGAACAGGAAGTCACTTTTTTCTTGGAAGGCTCCCTTTCTGACAGCCTTGAACTAATCAGGATGATCCTACGTTAGAAGACGTAAAACAAGTTGGTTTGGACCAACGATCCAAGCGGGACGGTGCTCGTTAACAGCGGAATCGAAATAAAGGATCGTGCAGAGATTTTTTCTTCAAAACATACATTTTCCTGGATAAGTTGAAGGTAACGCTCCCATTATGCCGATTCGCCATGCAACAGCGACTCCAACTCAGGAGAAGGCACCCTCCGCGGCTGCAGAGAACGATCCAGAAGCCTCAGATGAGGAGTCGCCCTCTGCTGATGAAGATCAGGCAGCATCTTCAGCTGCAAGAGGCGAAGATGAGGAGGGGGAGAATTCAGGTGACGCGAATGCGGACAAGAATGAAGACACTACTGAAGAGGGAGTGGAGGGAGAAAAAAAGAATGAGAAAGATGTGAAATGCCCGGACTGCGAGGCTGGCCAGTGCTCAACACACTTAACTGCTTTGTTCTCCTTCTAAGGATGAAGGATAGCCACAAGCAGTGGTGGGCACAGACCGCTAGAGAGCGCTAAAGCGCTATTCCGCTTACAGTGGACCTAAACTTTTTGTCAGCGTTTTTGTGAATTGACTAACTTTTATAATTCATAAGCGGATTTATGCTATTTTTATTTAAAATGCAGTACCGCTAATAACTAATTATCTATCAGTAAAAACCAATAAACTTGTTTACAAGCTTTTATGCTGCTTGTTTTTTACCTTTTTCCCCACGTAAACAGCAGAGGAGGAAAGGGTGTGAGGGGGAGGGGGGCAGAGCTGAGAACAGACGCGGCTCTACCATGTAGGTAAATGCCTGGGGGTCCCATTTCAGCAGTGGCCCCGGCCCCGCCTCGCCCCGTGCAGTCACCTACATCACTAACATTGCTCATGCTTGTTAATGTACATTTAACATAAAAATAATTATAGTTACGATGAAAACGATCATTAAATACGCAATAAAAAAACGGTCGATTTCTTTATCCCCCTACTAAAAATGGACTATTCCATCTTGACAACTTCCGGGTCATAGTTGAACTCAGGGGCTAATTCTGTAGCTGGCTGCGCTCGGTGTCTTCATAAATCCGTAAATAACCCGCTGTTTCAAGCCAACGTGGCCGGATGATTTAATTGTGTGTTTTGTGATGACCATTCGACGGTGAGTCGTTATTTTTATGTATTTTAGTTACTTTTCATTAAATCTGTTGACTACCTATAGACGCTAAAGGCCCCAATATACCTGTTTCTTTTGCCTCACGCCGCTGGACTCGCATGTGCTGCGCACCGGCAGCCCTTTTATACTCTGTGCAAGCGCAGCTCTCTGAGTGCAGCTGCAGCCGGGCAGAGCAGGACAAATTGAGGTCGCTGATTGGTCATTTGCTGACACGCGAGGCAGTTTATCAACGCGCGCGCGTAGGCGTAGTAAAATCCGACCTTGGCGCGTTCACGCCCGTGATCAAAGGCTTTTGCCGCGGCGCTCCCACGGCGCTCCCACGGCACCGAGCGGCGCCGAGCGGCGTGAGGCAAAAGAAACAGGTATATTGGGGCCTTAACTGTGTCTGCCTGTTACACCGGTAGTGCTGGGTTACTAATGAAATCTGTAAATAACACCGCTGTTTCAAGCCAAATTAACGTGGCCGGAGGAGTTTATTGTGTGTTTTGTGTCGACCATTCGACGGCGAGTTGTTAGTTTCATGTATTTTGGGTTACTTTTCATTAAATCTGTTGACTACCTATAGACGCTGTGTCTGCCTGTTACACCGGTAGTGCTGGGTTACTAATGAAATCCGTAAATAACACCGCTGTTTCAAGCCAAATTAACGTGGCCGGAGGAGTTTATTGTGTGTTTTGTGTCGACCATTCGACGGCGAGTTGTTAGTTTCATGTATTTTGGGTTACTTTTATGTATAAATGCGGTGGCGACACACCCGTGTATTTGAGATTTAAACGTGGTTTTAGGGATTAAAAGATCATTCTATTTTTTGTTAATTTCGTGGCCCAATAGAATATATGTACGTAAAGTATTAAATAAATCCTTTGATTTTTGTAATTTCATCCTTTTAGGATCATTTTTGTTACTTTACAGTTGGCAGTGTAGTGCAAATATTGATAACGCTGCCGGCTATATATAAATATATATAAATATATATATATAAATATATATATATATATATATATATATATATATATATATATATATATATATATATATATATATATATATATATATAGATATATATAAATAGCGGATTAGATTTAGCTTCCCCTAATTTTCATAAGACATTTGTGCTTTTGAAATTGTGGACCTAAAAAAATTAATAAGCGTTTTAGAAATTGTGGAACTAATTTTTTAATTAGCGGTGCCCACCTTTGGCCACAAGTATAGGAAATCCAAAAGCTAGAAGGTGAAACAGACAATTCCTGCATGGGCTAGTGTCACTGCCAGCAAACGCATTCCTGTTACCAACTATGCAGGCACGCAGTGCAAAGTGGATACTGTAGTATCATTATCGAAGCTATAATTTCCTCTCAGGACAAGGTAGGGATTTCATTCCAGTCACTCATGAAATAAATTCTGAAAAAATATCCCAATATGGAGCTTGACAAGAAGAAGAAGTTTCTCATCAAGAAAGCTATGAAGAAACACATGGAGAAGGGTACAGTCAAACAGCTGAAGGGTAAAGGTCTTTCAGGAAGGTTTGCCATTGGAAAGAAGCCTCCTCCAGCAAAGAAAGGTGCCCAGAAGCAGGAGTCTCTAAGGGATGCTCTTCCTCTCTTCTTCACTCGACTCTGTGAGCCTAAAGATGCTTCATACACCCTGATCAAGAAATATCTGAAGCAACACTTCCCCAACTTTAACATCGAAAACAGGCCTGTTGTCCTGAAGTCAGCTCTTGGCAGGGCAGTAGAAAAAGGATATCTGGAACAAGTTACTGGGAAAGGAGCTCAAGGAACATTCCATCGCTCTTCAAAAGGCCGAAGCCAGACAAGGATATAGTGGAGACTGAATCGCTATGCCTCGCCGCTCTCTTCACCCCCGAGAATGATGCCATGTAGGAGCAAGTGGACTTTTTACTGACTGCAGATGGACTTGTGCTTACAAACTCAAAATTCTGCGTGACGCCCATCAAATCTTGTTTTTCAGTAGTTTCTTCAAACTGACAAACCACAAAATCGGTTTACCAGCCCCAGACAGAAAATTTATCTTAAATACACTTTTGTTCAGTGAAAAACCCAGATAGGATTATTTGGTTAATATTTATTTTATTAATAGTATTATTATTTATTTTACCAATAGTGTTATTATTTATCTCCTGACTTTTGTTCTGTGAAGAGAGAGGTTTATTTGGTTATTATTTATTTTATTAATAGTGTTATTATTTATTATCTCCTGACTTTTGTTCTGTGAAGAACCCAGAGAGGGTTATTTGGTTATTAATAGTGTTATTATTTATTTTATTAATAGTTTTATTATTTATCTCTGGACGTTTGTTCTGTGAAGAACCCAGAGAGGGTTATTTGGTTATTTATTTTATTAATAGTGTTATTATTTATTTTATTAATAGTGTTCATTATTGATTTTATTAATAGTGTTATTATTTATCTCTAAATAAAAAAAAGTGGTCCTCCTTTATTTATATCGTCTGCAGAGACTCGAAGAAACACACCGACCACAGGTTCAGACCCATCGATGAAGCTGCAGCGGAACTCAGAGAGGATCTGCTGAGATCCATGAAACCACTGAAGGAGAAGCTGGAGGTCAAGAAGAAAGTTCAGTCTGAGTTTGATCAGACAGCAGAACATGTGAAGGTCCAGGCTCGACTCACAAAGAGGCAGATTAAGAAGCAGTTTAAGAAGCTTCACCAGTTTCTAACAGAGGAAGAGGAGGCCAGGCTGGCTGCTCTGAGGGAGGAAGAGGAGCAGAAGAGTGGGCTGATTGAGAATATGGAGGCTCTGAGCAGAGAGATGGCAGCTCTTTCAGACACAGTCAGAGCCACAGAGGAGGAGCTGAGAGCTGAAGTGAAAAGAAACGTCCATCGTTAAACGGGGGTGGAGGCCTCCGGGTTCAACTGTCCCCCTCTTACAATGCTATGATTGCTAGTATCACTAAGCCCTCTGTGAATAGCAAATAACCATCAGGGTGCTAACGATCCATCGTTAGGCTGATGGTCCTCCTTGATCATGTGAGCAGCTGGTTTCGGCTGTCATCAGCCAACTGGTTGATCCACTGTGGGAGGGTGCTATTTATAAGACTGAGCTGAATACAGCAACTCAGACTGAAGAAGTCTTTCGGACGAAAGACGAAACTTTTGCTTCGTTTTGTTTTATTTTTTTGAATGTCCAGAGGACCAGACTTAGCTTTTTTAGATAAAATAAATAAATAAAGTATTTAAAAGTGTTACACAGATTTATACAATATTAATACATAATACAGACGGGTACATACCAGATACTGGTAGCATACTGGTTATATAACCGGTATGTATATTTTGTACCAGGCTATAGTATGAAGTGACATGTTATCCTGTACTTAACTGGTATGTACCTGGTACCTATGCAACGAAAGACTAAACATTTCTACGTTTTTGTTTTGTTTTTTAAATGTCCAGAGGCCAGACGTAGATTTTTAGATACATTAAAAAATCTGTAAGTTTTGTTTCTGTTTTTATCTCTTTTCAGTTATTCCCCGGTTTCTCACAAAGTCTCATATTTTGAACTGTTCTTTGAGCCAACATAGGGCCCTCAACCTTCTTACAGTGGTTGCATTAATTCTTTCTGGTCAGTTTTCCTTCACTTATGTGATTTCGGAAATTACGCATTACATCAGCTACTTCACCATTTGACCACTTTTTCTTTGCCATTCTTCTGGATCCTAGACTTGCTTGACTTTTTCTCTAGAAAACATGGAGGACACAGAAAAAAATCATGTATTTAGTATATGGGCAAGTCAACATTCATCAGAACTTTAAACAAAGTATTTATAAGATTACAGTCCGAGGGAAACTCATAAAAATCAAAATTAAAATTTTATTTTGTTACATGTTTTTCCCATGATGTAAACACATGGATTAGATGTCTTGCTCATGGAGCCCATGCAGCCCCTCAGTAAACCTTAATGTTTTGTGTGCAATATATTAAATTAGGTAAGAGTTACACTGTGGAGTTGAAAAAAACTGCTTACGAATGCATAAAAATGATCGGAAACGTGTGTCCACATGTTTAGCTAACGAACTGTGGTGAAAAAACACAGAAAAACTCGGTATTTTTTGCGTTTTTTCCAAAAATTCGCTAGCTCGTAAGTCCGGAACCTCGTAAGTGAGGGCGCTCGTAAGTTGGGGACTACCTGTATATACATATATGCATATACATGTATATATGCATATACTGTACAGATAGACATATACATGTAAATATAACATGTTCAACTGAAATTGTGTGCGTTTGTGTGTGTGACTGTTTTGTGGTTTTTATGGACATTGTTTTGTTAGGACCGTCATACGCTATAAACAGACAATCAGATTACAGCTCATTACTGTCCTGACAAAACACTGTCCTTAGAAACCACAAAACAGTCACACACACACAAACACACACAATTTCAGTTGAACATGTTATATTTACATGCCTATTACATGTATATGTAAGTGCCTATTTACATGTATATATAAGTGCCTATATACATGTATATGTAAGTGCATATATACATGAATACGTAAGTGCATATATACATGTAAATGCAAATGCATATAAAAATGTAAATGCATATATGTATACTGTACATACATGAATATTAGGCATGTAACGGTTGTAGTTGGTGTACCGAACCGAAAAGGTACGGAGGTGGACCGAACCGAACGTGCTGTACCGAAACGGTTATTTTTTCACTCATTGAATGTTAATATGTGCGCCGCGGAACAAAATTTCCTGGGCGCGTTTCAGCACGGAGCTATTATCTCGCAGCACGCGCAGCATTAGCCGTTAGCTTCTCGCTGCGGTTTCCTGTTTGTTAACGTTATGGTTTTCTTGTTAAAAGACGAGCGCACAA
>JBBPBX010096957.1:0-12942 GCA_038048925.1 Garcialebias charrua
TGGCTCAGATTTGTTCTGCACACTAGGATAATTTTTTATCATTTTGGCCTCAGGAGAGGGGTCCTGACGAATAAATCCAAGGGGTCCCTTGCGGAAAACAACTCTTTGTTTTCCTGGATAAAAGATGGTCTTCTTCTGCATTTTGGCCTAGTATGGAGCAAAAAAGGGTAGATCATGCGTTAAAAAAAATCTGAAAACCTTTTAAATATATTTTGCATAAGAGCTCAACTGATTATTCAACGTACTGATAGTTCAAAAAGTTTTTATTTAAGGAAACTAGCAGATTGACCTGCATCAAGGAAACAAATATATTTTCCATTCTGTTCATTTAGCTCTAAACATCAAAAGGTGCTCAAATGCAGCTAAAGACAGGAAGGACATAAAATATAATGATTTATCCGTTTTTATTTACTTGTACTGCAATCAGATATCAGTGTTTCAACACAGTGTACTCTCTCTGATATTATTATTTTAATTATTATTACATTTTGGCAAAAATTGAAACAGAATCTATGATTGTGAAAAAAATGCTGACTTTATCCTCACTCTAATAAAAAACACTGAGCATAATCTGTGATCAATCAATCAATCAATCAATCACCTTTATTTAACCAGGTAGAGCCCGTTGAGATCGAGATCTCTTTTACAAGGGTGACCTGGTCAAGTGGTCAGCAGCACACGTCACAATATTCACAATATATGTGAATAAAACATAAAGTAATCCTGATCCTTAAAAGTTAGTGTTTTTTAGGCAGCGTTGCAACACTTACTTTTTAAGAAATCACCACAGTTTTATTGTAAAACACAGACACATAAACCACACATAAAACCATAATGGTTTTATTACTGGCCAACGCCAGACAAAGGAGCACACTGTGGTAGAAAGTAACGCTGCCATTACATGAATATATGTTCGGTCGGAAAAAAACGCGATCATGACGATAAACATGTTTCATATATTTATGTTTTGCCCTCAGCATAACTTACCTTTTAAATGTGAAGGATGCATGTAAAGATCGCTTTTCTTTAGTTTGTTTTCGCGTGTTGTCCATCTCGGGTCGAAATGTCATCACTTCCGGGTCATCACTTCCGGGTCGTCACTTCCGGGTCAGCCTCGTTAGGACATTCCCTTTCCGTGTGATTCTCTCGTTTGCTAAAGTGTTTCAGGAAAATGTTAATTTGTTTCAGAAAATGTTAAAGTGTTTCAGAAAATGTTAATTTGTTTCAGAAAATGTTAAAGTGTTTCAGAAAATGTTAATTTGTTTCAGAAAATGTTAAAGTGTTTCAGAAAATGTTAATTTGTTTCAGAAAATGTTAAAGTGTTTCAGAAAATGTTAATTTGTTTCAGAAAATGTTAATTTGTTTCAGAAAATGTTAAAGTGTTTCAGAAAATGTTAATTTGTTTCAGAAAATGTTAAAGTGTTTCAGAAAATGTTAGTTTCAGAAAATGTTAAAGTGTTTCAGAAAATGTTAATTTGTTTCAGAAAATGTTAAAGTGTTTCAGAAAATGTTAATTTGTTTCAGAAAATGTTAAAGTGTTTCAGAAAATGTTAATTTGTTTCAGAAAATGTTAAAGTGTTTCAGAAAATGTTAATTTGTTTCAGAAAATGTTAAAGTGTTTCAGAAAATGTTAATTTGTTTCAGAAAATGTTAATTTGTTTCAGAAAATGTTAATTTGTTTCAGAAAATGTTAAAGTGTTTCAGAAAATGTTAAAGTGTTTCAGAAAATGTTAATTTGTTTCAGAAAATGTTAAAGTGTTTCAGAATTTGTTAAAGTGTTTCAGAAATATTTGTTAAAGTGTTTAGCCTTATTTGTTAATGTGTTTTGCACCTCAGGGCCACCGTAAGTTACAGATGCCAGCCAGTTAGAAAGAAGAATCAGTAGCCACTTTTTTTTAGTGTCCTATTCCGGAAAGTGATGTAACCCTTGGCAATAAAGGCAGATATTAAATAGCCTAAAACATTCAATTTGATCAGTAAGTAAAACTGGGAGGTAGTGCAATCCTCAGCTGAAAAAAAAAAAAGCCCAGAGGCAGCAATTCAAATATGCATGGGTTTTAACTTGAGCAAAAGAGGTTCATCACAACAGGGATGCTCTATTTTATGAATTTATTACATCCTTTTCAAGTAAAGCTTGCGTACTGACAGTTTATTTTATTTTATTAATGACTATGATTATTTTATTTTACAAGACTTAAAGGGGACCACACATTCAAAATTCACTTTTTAATGTTTTTTTACTCAACTTTGGGTATTTACTTCATAAAAAAACAGTCCAAAGGCCAAAAAAATGCACCCAGTGGTTTATTTACTCTAAGTAGATTTATTTTACTGTGATAAAAACGGCTCGTTTTTGAAATAAACTGGAAGTCAATCGCGCTTGTGACGTCACAGGCGCGAGGACAACCCACCCCAACCTGAGTCCAGCCCCTCACCTAGCAACCCCTGGTTAGGCTCAACCCACTTCTGTATTAAACACATGACTGTTGTTTTTCATGATTTCATCTCATCTTTTGTTTATATGTTATTAATTTCATGTGTACAGCACTTTGTTGCAGCTGTGGTTTTTTAAATGGCTTTATAAATAAAGTATAATTGTTATTTTTATGTTTTAGTTCAATTTTTAGTGTATTTGCGATCGCTCCAAACGCGCAGCCGGCAAAAATTAAACGAGCAGACCCCCGACGTAGGGACCGGCGTCAACGAGCCCCTCTTCTGGCGCGATGGAGCGGAGCTTCAACTGTGCAGCCTCGCAGCAGCCTGGCAGAAGCCTCGCAACAGCGAGGACCTTCTCTTTACCGATTAATTTACGGGAGACACTTGGTGAACTTTGTGTGTCTTGACTGGAACAGCGATAACTCTCAAAGTCTCCGCGTGCAACGAGCGGAGCTGGCGAAAACCGGAAGAGGAACAAGCTAACATTAGCATCGGATTCGGGTGGTCTCATGCTAAAAGGAGCAGCAAATTGCGGCGCGCTCAGACGGGTTTCGGTAAGTTATCTTAAGCTAACACTAACAGTAAGTCAAATGAGTAATAAAAAACGAGCTAATTTTAAAACAACAACACATTACAGATACTGGCTGTGCAGAGGGCGTAAACAGATCGTTGAAGGGCGTGGACTTCAGAACTTCTATCAGAAACCGGTCGTTCAAAACGAAAGTTAAAACTGGCAGAATTAAAAAGGGTATAATTAATTATCTAAGAATTATTTTGTGTATTAAAATGAATTAATATTGTCAAGATAGCACACAGACATAACATAAAATTTTTAAATACTTACATGTGGTCCCCTTTAAGACAGGTGTATAATACGATGAAAGGTACCGTAATTTCTGGACTATAAGCCACTACTTTTTTCACAGGCTTTGAACACGGCTTATTCATTAATTCAACCCTTATTTAGACGGGTTAATCCCATTGAGCCTCGAGTACTCATTTACAAGAGAGACCTGATTTCAACAAAGAGTAATGACAACAGTGGACAACAAGGACAACAACAGACAATCATAAAAGAGGCATACAGTATATATTTATATATATATGTAATAATATAGGCACTTGTTTACTGATTTACCTATACTGTACTTAGATGTAAATTTGAGCAGGGTCTTGACTGACACAAAAATACATAAATAATTCACGGGTTCTCACTTTTTCAGATCATTCATAAATCTGTGACTCAGTGATGAGATGTAAAAGACAAATGAAACATTAATGTATGTTGAAACAGCAGAACTGAATCATTTAATTAACAAATCCTTAAATTACATCACAACATATTTACATGATTGATCGATCAGAATTTCCTATAATTTACTTCAGCACAGATGAAACACGCGTCCGTAATTTCCTAGGAACAGCAGAACACAAGTTATGGGTCTTTGTATAACTTATCTGCAGGCACGTAAACTTAAAGTTTAGTTAACTGGCTTAGGAAGATAAAAAGTTTAGGAGAGTGGGAACAAAAAGTAAGAGGGAGTGAAGAGGGAAATATCTTGATATGTGAAACCAGAAACCATGGCAGTTCCTCGGCAGCTTCTGCTCGACTTTGGTCGAATGGCCATCAATGTTTTACCTGTGCGAAGATTTTCGGTCTCAGCCCGGTAAACTAGTCCCAGCCTTATTACCGTATTCTCCGGCGTATAAGTCGCACCTTTTTGCCTACATTTCTAAGCCCTGCGACTTATAGGCCGGTGCGACTTATACGTCGATTTTTCCAATATTTTGGTCATAATTTGACTTTGGTCAAAAACTCCAAAAATGGTGCAGTACCAGTTTCGGCCGCTATGGGCGCTAAGAAACCCTTTACAGTACCTACACTGTTGACATCTGCCTGGTCCAAAAATGGTGCAGTGACACAGAAGATGAAGACTTCAATGGTTTTGAATAAATAAATAAAAACCATAAAATAAATACAGTATCTGTTTCTGTCATCATTTTAAACTGAGACACGTTTTTTACTGTAATGTCAGCTAATAAAAATATATTTTTATGTGTTTATCTTTAAAGATAAATGATGAAAGACACAAAATATACAAAAATTATGTTCATTTATTAATGAAAAGTTCAACTAAGACACATCAAACAAAATACTGTAGTTTTTATGTGATAATCTTGTCAAAAGTCCTTCCAAACAATTTGGCAGCCAGTCCAAAATAATGTTAATTTATTAATGAAAAGTTCAACTAAGACACATCAAACAAAATACTGTAGTTTTTATGTGATAATCTTGTCAAAAGTCCTTCCAAACAATTTGGCAGCCAGTCCAAAATAATGTTAATTTATTAATGAAAAGTTCAACTAAGACACATCAAACAAAATACTGTAGTTTTTATGTGATAATCTTGTCAAAAGTCCTTCCAAACAATTTGGCAGCCAGTCCAAAATAATGTTCATTTATTAATGAAAAGTTCAACTAAGACACATCAAACAAAATACTGTAGTTTTTATGTGATAATCTTGTCAAAAGTCCTTCCAAACAATTTGGCAGCCAGTCCATTTTGGGCAAAACACCAGTTCACGTGAGGTGCGACCTATAGGCCGGTGCGACTTATAGGCCGATGCGACTTATACGTTGATTTTTCCAATTAATTGGGCATAATTAGGTTGGTGCGACTTATACTCCGGTGCGACTTATACGCCAACGAATACGGTAAGTCAACATTAACCGTTCTTCTACGGTTTAAAGGCGACCAGTGTCCAGTTTCCAGTGGCTCGCTACAAGTCGCTTCCACCTCTCCGGGACAACAGCTTCAGCTTCGGTGTGGTTTTTCAAGATAAGAGCTTCTTTGAAGGAAATTCTTTCAAATGGAGCGTTTCAGCTCGAGGTCGGATTTCATAGCAAGCTTGCTGTGAAATCCTTGCTGATAGAACAAAGTCAATGACGTTTTGACTGGCGTTCATTCAGCTTTCAGGAGAAGGACAAAGTTTAACTTCTCTCGTGAAACCGAAGCAAGACAGGAAGTTAGGGTTTTTGTAGAGAGCTTAGCCCAGAGACCTCCGCGTCTCGCAGTGCTGACTGGGTGCCATGTACAAGATGGCTGTCACCGGGGGATCGCAGCGGGAGTGCAGACGGAAGTTGCACAACTTTTTTTCACTCAACGGGGGGTAAAAGACGTGCGACAAGAAGTAAAAACCAGCCTTTAGTTCAGCCCGCACTGAGGAGACACTGCATGTAATAATGTCCCGAGAGTGCATGCTTAGCTGGACTCATGCAGAGACATGTAGGAGGAGATATATGAAGGCAGCAGACCAAGAAGTGATTTAAAGATTAAAATTATGTGACTAATTTATGGATTTTTTCTTTTTTTGATGAGCTAATGAGCTTCATGCTGCCAAAACTTTTAGCCTCGTCACACCTGGGCACTCGCATAGCTGCCCAATACAGTATTTTCTGGTGTATAGGTCGCACCTGTGCATAGGTCGCATTGTCCAATTATCACCAATAGATTGGAAAAATCCCTAGATAGGTCGCACTGGTGTATAGGTCGCACCTACGTTTAGCTCTGCTGCAAATGTCTGCCACAGGAGCGCACAGCAAGGCTTTTAAGAAGATTAACACTTAAAAACAATTATTTGTTTGATAAAAATTATAGCAAATATATGTCTGAGCTGAACTTTTCCTTAATAAATGAACGTAATTGTGAAATGAGCTGGATTTAAAAATTTGTTTCACCGAAAGTGATAACAAGCCATATATAGGTCGCACCTGAGTATAGGTCGCAGGCCTTGAAAAAACCATAAAAAGGTGCGACCTATACACCGGAAAATACGGTACATATCTCACTTAGGGGGTGGGTCTTCGTGACTCAGTGAGACTACCTGTATAAATACATTTTTGAAAAATCTGACAAATGAAGTTACCAAACAGGTCACAGTTGACCAATGAAACAAGGAGTGGAGGCCAATGAAATGGGGGAGAGGGCTGCATGCGCAGAGCAACTTTTGCTTAAGTCTGCCAGTGGATCCTTGTCATTTCCCCATCTGTTTCGGAAGCACGATCCGTAGTTTACTTCCGGGTCGCACAGATCACAGTTGTTTATGGATAAAATCTGTCTTATTTACTTAGAAAAGTATGTGTTATATCTCCGCCGATCTTTATGTAGCTAATTTACGCAACTTGTATTTCCGTTACAAATCATTGGTCAAGAGGACATGCGACGCATTAGATCTGACCCCCAGCCTGGACTGGTGAGAAAAACGCTGCTAGATACAGAATTAATTATTTTTCATTCATTCATTCAACCTTTATTTATACAGGCTAGCCTCGTTGAGCCACGGGGACTCATTTACAAGAGGGACCTGTCTCACTCACACCCAGGGTCAATTTAGTTACCAATCAACCTAACATTTCCATGGTGAAACAGTGCCTCTCAGTGGTGAAGCTGCATATCATTTTAACCATGACGTAAATATGTCAATGATTTTAACAGAAATACAAGTGGTGTAAATTAGCAACATGAAAATTAGCGGAGATAGAGCACATACTTTTCTAAGTAAATTAAGACAGTTCTTATTCTTAAACGGAATTATACCATTTCCTTAATCTAGCATATTCAATGGTGATCCGTGCGACCCAGAAGTATTCCTTTTAGCGCATGTGCAAAGGAGCTACACTATGGATTGTGCTTCCATAACAGATCGGGGAATGACGATCCCAACAGCAGAGCAGGAGGAAGATGGAAATAGCGATCAGGGACTTCCTGGCAGGCTACTGTTTTTTCTATATTTTTTTTAACCAGCCATGTTACAGGCACTGTTCAGAAAAAAACATTTACTGTACATATTTGTGTAAGTTACCAGTAGGTAATTAATTAAAAATCAAATAAATAAAATTCTGTGTAAATATCATGTTACAATGTGGACACATGTAGCTTATAGACAAGTGTGGCCTATACAGTATACCGTATGTACAAATGTATTATTATTTTTTTAATTTAGTGGGCACAGCCTATATTCGGGTGTGTTCAACAGCCCAGGAAATTACAGTAGTTGCTTTAAGTTTGTCTTGATGAGACAAATGGTGTGTGTTCTGCTGCCTGGGTGTGTGTTTAACTGGGAACAATGCAGAGGTTAGAAGGTTTTCACAGTTTTCCATCAGACTGATCCAACAAGTTACTTTTTGCCTGCTGTGATCTGCATCACAGCTTGTTGAAATACACTGTATTATGTTTCCATTTGCACATCCTTCTGCTCTTTGCATTGGGATCACATGCAGTCAGACTACCGGTAATTAAAAACAAAACAAAATACTGTACTGCAACAGAACAATATTACTAACACACAGACAAGGTTGATTTTGACAGTTAGTGCCAGCATCTGTTGGTTATAATCATACAAAATTTGTATCTGTAGAACTGACTGAGTTGTAATTCGTTTGGTTGTTCTATGTTCTATGTTCCGTTTAATATCATGGCGACCATCTTGAACTGGATTGACTCCAAAGGTTATTCAATTGGAGTTCTGCATCTTGTCTGAAGTTTCATTAAAATCTGTCCAATGGTTAATGAGACATTTTGCTAACAGACAAACAGACTTGAATCAAATAGTTAATGGCAAAATTGTGAATAATACCTCATATGATCACTTAGCTCAGAGTATGATCTGCTACTACTAAACCATTTTTTTTTTCTGTTCTGGCAGCTGAAGGAGGCAGTCACTTCTGTCCTTTCCTCCCCCGTCCTCCCCCCTGCTGCTGCTTCTTGTCTTGTCTGCAGCTTCACATGAAGCACCTCGAACGAAGATTAAGATGGATTGGGTGGTATGGGCAATCAACTCTACTGAAAGATTTCAACAAAAGGCAAGGCACGGGGGAGCCGGCCCATCCCCGCAGACGAAACGAGAGGATACGCCATGGATTCCGATGGAATGGTGAGTATCTCGCTCTCTGTGTGCTCTGAGGGAATGTGAAGAATCTGGATTAAATTGGAGTTACGATGGCAGCGCTTTGTTTTTTTTTTGGCGTTTAGTGGAGCACTGGCCTATCGGCAAATGAGGGAGAGATTCAGCAGGACCTAATGCTGGAGCACCCGATCTGATCTGTGCTGTGACCTCGGAAATCAGTTGTTTACGAGCTAATCCGGAAGGTGAACACTATCTCTGAGGATCGCAGATCATCCGCTCGGATTGGGACTCTGGGCGCTGTTGGTCAACATCTAAGGGCCACAGCTTGGATCAATGGAAAAAGTCCCGAATTGGACCATATGTGACCAGCCACTCCAAATCCAGGAACAAGTCGGCACAGCTCTAACTGAGAAAAAATCAATAAACCTTCAACTTCTGAGAAATTAGTGAAAATCGTTTTTTTGCAAAATGTACCAGTTGAAGTTGTGAAGAAACCATCCCATGCTTTAAAAAACACTTTATAAGTGTTTAAACTGTTAAACTTTGTGTTAGAAATCAGTTTGTTTTCAGAGTAAAACCAAGCCGCAGTGATTTGCGTACTGGGGGCGGGGACCCTCTCAGCTGATTAACATGCGGGACTTGTTTGGCTGGTATCAGAGCTTTGTTACTGGCTTCGGCCAATAACGTGCAGCTTTGAAAGAAGCACATGGCTACTTAACATCTATAGATCGCCCAGTGGACACAACAAGGAACAAGGAAAATAATAAAATAAAGCCGATCAAAGCGTCAGAGCTGTCAGCTGTTTTTCCGACCAACCCGAGAAATAAAAAAAAAGAAGCTTTTACTGCGTGCTGAAGTGTTTTCAGTTCAATGGTGTTCGGAAATGACCAGGCGTCTCTTGAGAAAAGTAAGGTTTATTGATTAAGACACAGGTTTAAAACAGGTTAAACAGAAAATGGGCATTAGGTCAATTCATGTGCACACGAACCAAGCTGCTGGATCGAACCTCTCGCCGTGAAGTCGTCCCAGGAATGCCTAAAGTCTCTTCTTGATACGTGATGTTATGTGGTACCATAAATTGTTTTGGGATACTGCTGTTGTCCCATTGGTTAAACCTGATAGTTGCCTTAGCAACGAGATTTATGATCCTGCTCAAGGTCTCTGCTTCCTGACCTTTATCAGTTTGTGTGCTTCTTTGTTTGTGCAAATTCAGAGGAGCAGTTCTAGATTTAAACGAGTTTTGCTTAAGTTTAAACAAGTTATTGTCCTGTGCACCTTGTGTGTGATTAACTAAGTGTGAGCCTGTGTATTGAGCATAACTAAATGTATTTCTGATGTGTGTGGTATACTAAAGATGTTTTTTGCTGCATGTGTGCCCTCCCCCTTGGAATGTGTTGTGTGCAGCTCTGGTTTGCTTCAAAGAGGTGGTCCGTGGGTTGAGGCCTGCTCCAGCAGCTCTGGTCCGTGACTGGCACACCTGAACATGTGAAACCCTTTGTGGTTACATGAGACACATTTGTGAATAGAAACACATCTACTATAGGTTTGATCATGTGAATAATATAGGTTTAATCATAATAACGTGTATAACAGTGATTTATCCTTCATCTCCCTCTCTCGGCCTATCAAAGATAGGCCGCAACCACCAGCAGAGCACCAGGGGCCCCCGCAGAGGAACCCCAACCCAACACACCAGCGAAGGAAAACCACCCATAACAAAAAATCAAAATTAAGTAATCAAACCATCAAAATCAACTAACCCTAGTCCAAACCTCCATCTGACTCCAAAACGAAACATCATCTAAACACAAAAACAATAATCAACCGTCGAAAGCCTTAGTGGCCTATTCTAACCAAGCCTAAAATGATAAACGCAGTTCCCCTCTTCGCTCCAACTCCCCAGCTGGGGTCCACCTCCGAGTTCCCCATCCACTCTACAGGTATCTGGACTCCGCCGAATACCTGAGAGCTCCTTCACCCAGCAGCGAACTGCGCCTGACCTCCATCTGACCCCAGAACCAACCATCAAGCAAATCGCAAGCAAATCAGTTTCCATCCATACATAATACATCCATCCATCCACTATCTTTATTTCATTAGACAAAGCAGACACGCGTAATCACCGCGCAATGCGCTCCAGCCACTGGAGCCACTCGGCTCCGTGTCTCCAGCCATGGTCTGTGTCCAGCAGCGCATCGCGCAATCACACGCGTTGGATTGGCTTAGGTTTTACAAATCGCAGCAAAGAAACTAACATTTAAAGCACGATAATGGTGCACCAATTATGCAGATTCATCTGGCCGTTTGAAAAGATAAAATGTACAGTTAAAATGGGATGGATCAGCTGTTCTCACGCAGCTGTCAGCTGCTGTCAGCTGGCTGTCATCATGATAAAAAAGCTGAATGGAGCAGCGTGTTTAATTAAAATAGCCTTGTTTTTCCCAGATAATTTTGCTCTAAAATGTTTTTGTTTATCTTTATGTAAGATTATCTTTAGAATTTATTTTTCATGTTAATATATATTTGGTGAAACAAGAAATCTTATCTTTCTTTCTTTAAAATACATTATTTGGATGGATGGATGGATGGATGGATAGATGGATGGATGGATGGATGGATGGATGGATGGATGGATGGAAACCGACCAGCCCACAAAAGCTTAATAAAAAAGACTTACAACAAAGATAAGGCCTTTCTGCCCTGATGATCATGTCCAGCACCAACACCTTGTGTGACATCTAAAATAAGTCTGTGCAGGAGCTTGGTGTGTGTAAAGCCTTATTTTATTTTGTTTTCCCCCTGTCTAACCTAGATGCAACATAAGCATCTCCTGAGTTTACTCAACATCTTCAGCTATTATACAAACTTTTCCAGTGTCATCAACTTTATAAAGTGCATTCCTGTCCTGTACCTTTAACACCATTTTTATTATACTTTTACTGCTGTTAATATCATAATTTTTACCATTGGTGTGTGATACTGTTCATTAAATTTTTAAACCTCTTTTATGTTGTGTGTGTGAAGCACCTTGATAACAGTTTATCTGTTTTTTTTTCATTCAAGCTTTATTTATACAGGCTAGCCTCGTTGAGCCACGGGGACTCATTTACAAGAGGGACCTGTCTCACTCACACCTAGGGTCAATTTTAGAGTTACCAATCAGCCTAACATGCATGTTTTTGGACTGTGGGAGGAAACCGGAGCACCCGGAGAAAACCCACGCATGCACGGAGAGAACATGCAAACTCCACCCAGAAAGGCCCCCAGACCGGGATTTGAACCGGGGACCCTTTTAACTGTGCTATATAAATAAAATTGACTTGACTTGACTAGTTGTGACCCTTGTTTTTTGGGGTGGGCTGTAACAAAACAATCAACATTATTAATGTGTAAAACATGTCACAATAACATAAAATACAATTCTTTGTATTAATGTTATTTTTTTAAAGATCAAAAGGAAGTTTGCCAGTAGGGGGTGTAGGAAAAAATAGATTTTTCAAAGACTCTGGATTCTTAGTCCTGGCGATTCAGAATCAATTCTAAATGCTCCAAAATCAATTTTTAAACATGTTTAATTTTACCCTGATGCATGCTCAATAATCCAGGTACAAAAATCTAAAAAAGCTAAGTCTGGTATTCAGCTCAGTCTTAACACCCTCTCACAGTGGATCAACCAGTTGGCTGATGACAGCCGAAACCAGCTGCTCACATGATCAAGGAGGACCATCAGCCTAACAATGGATCGTTAGCACCCTGATGGTTGTTTGCTATTCACAGAGGGCTGAGTGATACCAGCAATGACAGTATTATTGTCCCCCTCTTATAATGCTTGAGTTAAAGGTTACTACACTTTGGTAGGCTGAAGTCTGTTTTTGTCTGTATATTTTGAATTATTTGTATGTGATGGACTGGAGACCTGTCCAGGTGTCCCACGCCTCTCGCACAGTGATGACTGGACATGGACACCAGTGACCCCCATGACTCTTAAAGGAAGAAGTGGTTAAAGATGATGGATGGATGAATTATTTGTTCCTATATTTTTATTTTATTGTTTTAGAGGAATCCAGGCAACTAAGCTAACCTAATACAGTACTGGTAATTCAAGTTACAGCATTTAATGCATTCCTGTATTATTTGTTTGTATTTTTGGTATGAATATCAAATGATTCAAAAACTTTGATAAAGTACAGAACCTACAATTATTGTTTTAAATAAATGTTCTATTTGTTTACATTGTTGTTAATGTTTTCAGTTTAAAATTATTGTTTTAAATAAATGTTCCATTTGTTTACATTGTTGTTATTCTCAGTTTAAAATTATTGTTTCAAATAAATGTTCCATTGGTTTACATTGTTGTTTAATATTCTCAGTTTAAAATTATTGTTTCAAATAAATGTTCCATTGGTTTACATTGTTGTTTAATATTCTCAGTTTAAAATTATTGTTTTAAATAAATGCTCCATTTGTTTACATTGTTGTTTATTCTTTTCAGCTTGTCAGTTACAAAGCTGAAACTAAATTTATGACCATTTTAATAGAAAAATCATTTTTGAATCAAAAATTGTTTCTGAATCGAAAAATTGATTTTGAATCGAATCG
>JBBPBX010096958.1:0-12942 GCA_038048925.1 Garcialebias charrua
ATGATAACCTCAGCTGGAGCAACAACACCACCAGCCTGATCAAGAAAGGTCATCAGAGACTCTACTTCCTCAGACGGCTGAGACGAGCTGGTCTGAGAAGCTCAGTCCTCACCTCGTTCTACAGGTGTGCAGTGGAGAGCATCCTGTGCTCCAGCATCAACGTGTGGCATGGAGGCTGCACAGTTGCAGAGAGGAAAGCTCTACAGAGAGTGGTGAAGGCTGCACAGAAGTCTGTTGGAGTCAGTCTCCCCACCATCACAGACATTTACACCTCCAGATGCAGGAAAAGAGCCACCTGCATCATGAAAGACCTCACTCACCCAGCACATTCACTCTTCGCACCACTCCCCTCAGGACGGAGGTTGAGGAGCATCAAATGTAGAACCACTAGACTGAGGAACAGCTTCTACCCTGAGGCTGTCAGACTCATGAATAAATAAATAATAAGAATAAACACTGCAAAATATCACATCATGCTGATGCTGATCTGTTTCTTGTTGCTGTGTTCATCTGTGACCATCTGCTCATAATGACTCATGTTCGTGCTGCTGTTTTAATGATGTTTTTCTACTACATTAGGGCTTAGTGTATTACTAGCTGATGTCTCTCTTAGTTAATCCTAGATGTTATTACTGTTTTTCTCTTGCATATGTTGTTAGATGTAACTGGGACCCTGTGTACATAATCTCGTTTTCATCACATGTACTACATGCGGTGCAAATGACAATAAAGACTCTCTGACTCTGATATTGTACAAGCTTATCTAATGTTTCTAAACACGGCTATTTGGAAACCAAATAAAAGATTTTACCATTGTTTGGTGCTAATTAATAGTCAATTCAAAAAACAACGTGTGTTTAGTTCTGGGTTGCATAACAAAAATAAGCCAAAGCGTCAAACAAACCCTACCCTATAGAGGGTAGGAGAAATCAATATTTTATAATAAAATGTATTATGAAACGTTACTTTTGTAATGTGCTAAGTAATAAGATGTGGCAAATTAAAGTGATAAACAACAAAAACACAGCCGTACACCACATGCCATGCAACTAAACCCAGGTTTTTAGTGTTCTGTGTTCAGAAGCATACGCTTAAGCTGTGTGTGTGTGTGTGTGATAAAATACACGCAACAACATTTTACAACTGTTATTTTAGTACAAGTTTAGGCATTTACTTACTGAAGACGCCACTATCTGCCATTTTGAAATCTAAACTTGGGGAGGGGTGGGAGTTTACCACTAGAAGGGGCGTGAACACAGGACAACCCCCAACCTCCTCCCCTGCTTGTCTCTCGACACGCCCATTTTGAGGAAAATTTGGAGAAGGTCCTCGCTGCAGAATGCAGCACGGCGCCCCCTTCATTTCCGGAATGCAATAGCACCACTTCCGGGACTGACACCGGTCTGTGCTGCAAGCTGCAGCGAGGTGTACTTGAAAAATTTCAATCTGGTCTGGGGGAGTAGTTACCGTCTCAACCTGTGTTGTGTTTCACTTTAAGGTGCATCCCACCACCTACTGTACATGAGTGTGTAACAACATTTCTCTACGTCAATTAAATTGTATTTATTAATCTTGTATTTTTGAGAAAGATAAAAATGCTTTTCTTACTCTATAAATAACCGTTACGTTTCCTTCATTTCCCAATATTCCTGTAAGACTCCATTCTTGACCTGTCCTTTCAACCATTATTTTAAAGGGGACCACAGATTCAAAATTCACTTTTTAATGTTTTTTTTTACTCAACTTTGGGTATGTACTTAATAAAAAAACAGTCCTAGTGCCAAAAAATGCACCCAGTGGTTTATTTACTCTAAGTAGATTTATTTTACTGTGATAATATAGGTTTCGTTTTTGAAATAAACTGGAAGTCAATCGCGCCTGTGATGTCACAGGCGCTAGGACAACCCACCCCAACCAGACCAGCCCCTCACCTAGCAACCCCTGGTTAGGTCCAGCCCCTCACCTAGCAACCCCTGGTTAGGTCCAGCCCCTCACCTAGCAACCCCTGGTTAGGCTCAACCCACTTCTGTATTAAACACATGACTGTTGTTTTTCATGATTTCATCTCATCTTTTGTTTATATGTTCTTAATTTCATGTGTACAGCACTTTGTTGCAGCTGTGGTTTTTTAAATGGCTTTATAAATAAAGTATAATTGTTATTTTTATGTTTTAGTTCAATTTTTTAGTGTATTTGCGATCTCTCCCAACGCGCCGCCGGCAAAAATTAAACGAGCAGACCCCCGGCGTAGGGACCGGCGGCACCGGGACCATCTTCTGGCGCGATGGAGCGGAGCTTCATTTCATTTTCATTTTTTCATTTATTTATTTATTTAAGTTAGGACAATGCATATTAATCAACATAACAGCAGTTAGCATCAATGTAAATATGCCGGAGTTAGCACAATAGCTAATTTTCATCCGTTGTCCTAAGGCAGGTAAGAATAAGAAACGTCCCATAAAACAAAAGAGCAGAGAAAAATACAAACATCACCTATATAGCACATAACACAACATAAAATTACAATAAAAATATGATGCCATAAGAAAATAGACAAAGTAATCTACACATGAGTGCACTTCTGATTAGTTTTCAGCCAAAGTTTCAGAGAATTTTTAAAGCTGGAGTAGGTGCCACAGTTCCTGATGGAAACTGGCAGTGTGTTCCATGACTGCGTGCCTCTGATGGACACCACCATTTGGCCAAATTTAGTCCTGCGCCGCTGCACATCACAATCTCCTCTGGTCAGTGCTCTTGTGTTTACTGTACTTGTTTTTTTACTTATAAAATATATTAAAGGCCTCGCAGCAGCCTGGCAGAAGCCTCGCAGCAGCGAGGACCTTCTCCTTACGGATTAAATTACCGGAGACACTTGGTGAACTTTGTGTTGTCTTGACTGGAACAGCGATAACTCTCAAAATCTCCGCGTGCAACGAGCGGAGCTCGCGAAAACCGGAAGAGGAACAAGCTAACATTAGCATCGGATTCGGGTGGTCTAATGCTAAAAGGAGCAGCAAATTGCGGCGCGCTCAGACGGGTTTCGGTAAGTTATCTTAAGATAGCACTAACAGTAAGTCAAATGAGTAATAAAAAAAGAGCTAATTTTAAAACAACAACACATTACAGATACTGGCTGTTACAGAGGGCGTAAACAGATCGTTGAAGGGCGTGGACTTCAGAACTTCTATCAGAAACCGGTCGTTCAAAACGAAAGTTAAAAATGGCAGAATTAAAAAGGGTATAATTATTATCTAAGAATTATTTTGTGTATTAAATTGAATGAACATGGTCTGGTAACCCCAAAGAAATACCATAAAAATTTTAAAAACATATATGTGGTCTCCTTTAAAATTCTCTCTTTCAGAGTCATATGTTCTACAGTTCATCAACACGTGTTCTACAGTTTCTTTCTCTCCATATCTTTCACATTTATTATTTTTCTTCCATATTAAAAATAAAATATCATTTAAATAAGTATGACTTACTCTTAATCTAGTCATTATTGTTTCTTCCCATCTGTTTCTCATTTTAATATTTCTAATTACTATTGACATTTGAATTTCATACAAACTTCTCCCTTTCTTATCCCCATTCCACATTTTTTTGCTATTTTTCCATTTCTTTATTCTTTATAAGTGATTTCCCTTCCTCTTTCCCAAAAGGAATTGCAATAGACCTTTTACCAGTTGACGTCATCACGCAAAGCTTGCCTGAAACGAGCGTTCTGATTGGACGGCAAAAAGCCCTAACTGGAGCAGGGGCTAAGCGAGGGGTCGAGGAGCTTCGTAATGATAGCGAGTTGTAATTTAGAAGCTTGTTTTCTTAAAATATTAAACAACCGCTGCTCAAAATGCTTGAACATTGTGCCGCGGATAATAGAGGAGGTGACTGTGTTCGCTGATGGAAAAATGGGGAAATCCTTCAGGCTTTTTGCTAATGTCCAGCAGGGTGAGCCGTTGTGTTTCGTTGTCAACAACCTGTATTATCCAAGCGTCAGAAATAAATGTTTTAAATGTCTCACGTCAATACTTCTGATATTTAGACTGATTTGGTTATTGTTACAGGTTTAACATCTTCTGTTAGCATCTATAACTAGCGCCATGTCTTGATAAGAACCGTCAGTGTTAGCACACTATGTAAACAAAGACATGACGTTTGAGTCGGTCACACCATGTTTTAAATTTCTCACACCAATACTTCTGATATTTAGACTGATTTGGTTATTGTTACAGGTTTAACATCTTCTGTTAGCTGCTATAACTAGCACCATGTCTTGCTGTCAGTATACTGTAAGCACAGTATGTAAACAAAAACATGACGTTTGAGTCACACAAATGTTCACAGCGTCCTTATTTCTTATTTGATTTCTGTAAACTATGTCTTAAATACAACCTGAGACAATTGGTGATGTTATGTGAAAAATAATAACTATCCCAAGAGATACATTTATTAGCTTTCCTGGGAAAATTTAATTATCTTTGAGAACGTATTTACTTTTGCACTTTTGACACACTGTTTATACAGCTTACAATTTATTAGACGTAAAATGTGTGAAAATCTTAAATATATTAAAAACAATATATTTTACATGTGAATTCCATAATGACACACACAATATGGTTATATATTGTGTTTGTGTTTGCAGACAACGAGGTGGCTGCAACCATGCTGGAAATACATTCTAAACCAACCTGCACCCAGTTGTACATGGAAGGAACCAGCCCAAAAACGAACGGCACCTGCTAACTGGATGAGCTGCAAGTTTTAAAGTGAGTTTACTCAGTGTTCCTGAAGAAATTTCATATTACGCTTATAACACAAATACCCAGAAAGGTGACTTTCAGTCAAACTTCACCAACAACTGGAATAATACAATATCACTTCAAAAAAGGCGTTCAATACAAGATCAACTGGACTTTATTTGTAACAGAAAAAAATGAGGAACGCTTCACGAATTTGCGTGTCATCCTTGCGCATCCTTGACACGCAAATTCGTGAAGCGTTCCTCATTTTTTTCTGTTACAAATAAAGTCCAGTTGATCTTGTATTGAACGCCTTTTTTGATTTATCATGTCCTGGACGACTGAGAATCTTCACCAGCATACAATATCACTTATTTTGTCTTATTCCAGTCAAAAAACTATTCAACATTTTACAATTGTAGTTTATTTTATTGTGTTAATTATTGTTGTTTTCTAGTGGCACTAGATAAGAAATAAATGCAATGACATATGCACAGTTTTAAATGTTTTCTACAATTGTGTAAAGGATTATGGGGAGGGTCAGTTTTAATACTGTCCTCCTTTTTACCTTAATTTACTTATTCAGATTGAATAGTAATTTCACGGATTCTTTCTTTTTCAGTTTATTCAATATTTCTGTGATCTTTGTGATGGACAAATAACCATAGCCATTAAGTGACAGAAAACGGTGATTTTAGTTTGGTATGCCAGGAGACAATACCATTTATTTAAAATAAATCAACTAAAATCAACATTATTACACTTGATTGACAGGATTTCACTTTCTTGCAATTTAACACGCATCAACACACTTTATGTAACACAACAGACAAATATGATGTTAAATATTTAGTCTGAAGGCTTTTAGCTTAAAGAATATAGTTTCCAGCTTAAAATTGAGAGGGAAAGGGAAAAGGAGGAATAAGAGGTTGGAGAGATTAAGTTATTTATCTCGAGTGTAACCAGAGATGACACTTTCCATCCGACTTCGGCTAAATCCCAGGTACGTTTGTAAACAGCTCTTTACCTTTTGACGACGCGTCTGATAAAGATATCACCAGCCTTCCAGGTGCACAGAGTCCTTCCGGCCCTAGTACGTCTGAACTGGTCGTTTACTTTCCAACGTCTCCTCGGATCCGCGTCAGTCGTCAGAACAATGTGGCAGCTTCTGGTCGACTTCAAGACGAGATAATTTACTCCAGAAAGGAATAAACAAAGTTTGAGCTTGTGCTCGTTCGAAGTAGACTCATAACAAACATGTTATTAGTCCTTAGCTGGATGACGTGTCCTTTGCGTGTGACTGAACGTCAAATCCAGCTCTTTGGGAGAGGTTCACATCTCTTTTAGAAGTTCCCAGCAAACTCTGCTGTTTTCAGCAACAGCTTAGAACTTAACAAAGAGGATTCGAGAGGAGAGCGACTTGTTTCTTCCCCATTGGTTAAAAGAAACAATCGAGTAGTTCTCTTGCTGTTATCACGACCCAAGGTTGGAGCCAGCAGCAGGGAGAAATGTTTAGGAAAAAGACAGAGAGCTGGAGTCATTCTCAATGAAAACAACGGATTAACTGTCTTCTTATTTCTAAACAAAACAGTCTGGTCTCTGTGACCCGAATGTTCACCTTTAACACAGCTGCGAATACAGTAATGCTTGAGATTTAGAATAACACAGCATAAAAGCACATATCATGAAAATGAGAAAAGTTATTCTTTTGATTACATTAGAATAAAATCAAGATAGAAATAGTCTAATTTAGTGACTATGTCCTCAGATTATAACTAATGGAATAAATTGTGTTAAATGTCCTGCTTTACTGAGAGGTCAGTAAAGGTCATCTCTGGAACAGTTCAAAAGTACACAAGTGTATCAGAGTGGACATGGTCATGCCCACTACATCTCCCCCCTTTTGGAAGCCATCGCCAGTCTTTGGGGATGGGGTCCAACACGAAAGGAAACCTTGAACTGTCTCTGATCTTGAAGTAATCCAGCAAGTGGAAAAGAAAAATCAAAAATTATAATCCCATAAAGTTTTTGGAACTTCCATACTGTTCGTAGGTAATCCCATTGCGGTAAGCTTTTAATCCCTTGGAAAACTGAGTCTGTTAACTCTTGGAAAACAAAGTCTGTGATCCTTTGGAAAACAAAGTCTTATAATCCACAGCGGTAATTCCACAGCAGTAATTCCACAACGATTAGAGTTGGTGATTTCATCAGCAACAATTGTTTTTATAATCAGCATGTAGAGGGGATCCCTCGATTGACGCAGAGGAGGCGACCCTTGGATGAAGGTTGAAGACCAAGCGTTGGAGCTGCAGGTCCCCACATCGAAGGTTGTTGGCTGGTTGGTTTCCAGTCAGTGCCACTCTGGTTCTATGTGTCATGCAATTATGTGGTTTTAGGTGGGCTTATGATTGGGATTTTACATTAGGCCCTACCTATATGCACCTGGTATGTAAGCTATCATGGTTTAGATCAGCTACAATTACCAATTAAGGGGTGGATCAATTCTGTAAATTAGATATAGGGATCTATACCTATAGAATTTTGGAGGGCTTCTGTAACGAAGGCCTCTAATTCCAAACTATTCCTCCATTCATTACTTAGTTTAGGTTAAACTAAAGTAGAAAAATGAAATATAGTTTGATCTAAATGTCTGTTGTCTTTTAGACGAACGACGTAGGATTTGGTGTTCCTAATAAATTTTGAAGTCTATGGCGAGACTCATCAAAATGAATAGATAATCTAGAATAGAAACGATCGAATCGGTTCAATTTAGAAATTGTGAGGCCAGTGTAGTTTATGGTACCTTGAGTAGCTTTAAACTACATTGACTCTTCAACGGTTGAGATTTAACAAAACGAACTGCATGTTGGCATAGTTAAATCCATCTTATGCATTAATCAATGTTAATACAAAACCTTTTTGGCTGGGAGTGTCCAGAACCACAACAATATCTCAAATAATGACAACAGTAATGACTAAACAACAAGGAAACAACGTTTCACTGCTTCGACACACTCTTGTCGTCAGATTCCAAAGTGCAACACACAAGAAAACAGGTCTCAACTTTATGACCGAGGTCAAATTAAATCTCGTGGATTTAAATGGTTGTTAAGATTAGTTTTTGTTGTGGGTGTTAGACTTAGCGTTTCTAAGTTCAAATTGGACAATGCGACTTATAGGGTGGAAAATACGGTAGCTCAAACCTGATTAGTTTATGTACTAACTTGTGTTTGGACGACCTTATTATCCCATGAAGTCGGTGAGTTTGTGAGATCTTTGTCTTTTGTGGAGTCATTGAACGCCTTGTAAGGTTTGATCTGATTTCGATGTACCCATTTAGCAATTGGCTCTTTGCGGCCTTTGCTGATTTTGATTTCGTAGACGACTGAGGACACTTTGTCTGTTATCAGATGAGGTCCAGTCCACCTGGGCATTAGTTTGCGGGCGAGAGTTCCGGTCCCGGACTCTCCTTTCCCGGTTGTTGGGGCGAACGTATAGTACCAGACTCTGTCTCCCACTTGGAGTTCATTGTGAGAGGCCTTCTGGTCATAGTACGCCTTGCGTCCTTCAGCGGACCTTTCCAGGTTTTTCTGGGCGAAAGCAAAAGTGTTTCTGAGGTGTACATTCAAATCTTTCATGTATTGTTGTGTAGTGTAGGCTGTCGCCATGACGGCGTCACCTGGTTGGTACAACAGGTGTAGAGGGAGAGTCATTTGTCGACCGGTCATCATCTCGAAGGGAGAGATGCCAGTTGATGTGTGTGGAGTGGCTCTTATGGCCATGAGGACCAGAGGGAGTTTCACATCCCAGTCCTTGTGGTTTGCAGCCACGTATTTCTTCAAAATACTCACCACAGTTCTGTTTGCTCTCTCTACTTGGCCTGAAGCCTGTGGGTGGTAGCCGACATGAAAGTTGGCCTTGACGCCTAGCGTCTTCCACAGTTCTTTCATCACTTCACCTGTGAAGTGTGTACCTTGGTCTGAGTTCACCCGAAGGGGAAGTCCAAACCTTGAGAATATATGATTCATTAACAACATAGCAGTTGTTTGTGCTGTGTCGTTAGGAGCTGGTAGGCATTCTACCCATTTGGTAAATGCACAGGTTACCGTGAGAAAATATTTATTTCCTCTAGAGCTCTTAGTGAGTGGTCCAACCCAGTCGATCTGGAGGTCAGACCATGGGAATGCAATGCCTCTGCTTTGCAGTGGTGCTCTGTGAAGTGGTCTGGTTGGCTGAAACTGGCCACAGACCACGCACCCTTCAATGTAGTCCTTGACATCCTTTTTCATTCCAGGCCAATAGGCAATTTGTTTTAATGCCGTCAGCGTGGCTTTATCTCCTTTGTGTCCTGCGGACGGGAGATCATGGGCATGAACTAACATCACCCCCCTTTGGTCATGGGGAACCACGAACACAGGTGAGGACGTTGGTCCATGAGCGAAAGTTAGGATGCCCTTGATTAGTTTTAGCTGTTTGCGCAGCTGGTAAAGGACTTTAAGGTCTGGATCGGAATCCAGTTCGTCTTTAGACGGAGTGTTTTTGTCTGGGACAGTCGGGTACAGTATCATGGAGGTGATAGCAGGAGCCGACTTCTGTAGTTGGACGACGTCTGGGTCAGTCAGTGCCGGTCGTACGGAGACTGCGTTGTCAGCAGGTTTGTCCGCGGCCTGTGCACGTGTGACTGCCATAACCTCAATAGTAGGTTGTGTTGACAGAGTCTTGATTAACCAGGAGGAGTCGAAGGACCATAGAGGACCTTCGTCGGCTCCTTCTTTGGCTAAGGAATCTGCAATGTCATTGTAGTGCTTGTCATCGCCTGGGACTCTAGAATGTCCTGGAACTTTCTTCCAGTAGATCTGTAAGTCGTGTGATGTCACCAAGTGATCACATGCCATGAAAAGCTCTTTGTGTTTGACCACTTTTCTGTCGCTTGTTAGGAAACCGTTCTGTTTCCACACAGCAAGGTGACAAGCGAAACTCAAACGAGCATAGTTAGAGTCAGTGCAGATGACTAGGGTCTTGATGGAGCGTGCTACTACCATCTGGAGAGCTATTAGGATCATGATCACGACAATCTCAGCGTACTGAGAAGTCTGAGAGCCTAATTTGTAGCTGAAGGTAATCTGTTCTTGGTCTTGGAGGAGGACCCCTCCAACACCTGCCCTACAGATTTTGTCGCGGAGGAATGAAGATCCATCCACGTACAATGTTGTCATATCTTTGCAGATATTGTCATCAAAGAAGTGGTGATTCGGGTCTTCAGTTACTGGGGTTTTTACCTCAGCCAACGGCTGGGTCGCTGGTACATCTTGTGTACACTTTTGGCAGAGTGCCAAGTCTGTCCCCAGATGTGACTTCTTGTTTTGACCATAACGTATGTCTAGGTTAAAACTTTGAAGCGCCATGAGCCACGTTGCAACACGTGAGTTTGTTACCACACCATCTCTGATGCGTTGGCTGTTCAGGAATGTCACTGGCTGGTGTTGTGTTTCCACAATGATTTTCTGTCCACCAATGTAGCTGGAGAAATGTTTTACTGCCCACACTGTGGTCAGTAGAGCTTTCTCACAGTCTGAGAATCTCAACTCGGGGCCTGCCATCGTCTTGCTGGCGTAGGCTACTACACGTTTGTCTCTGTCGTGTATTTGGTACAGACCTGCACTTATGCAATGAGCTGAGAAGCCCACTTCCAAGTAAAACTCTTTGTTGTAGTCTGGGTAGACTAAACATGGGGCTGACTTAATCCTGTTTATAAGAGCGTCCATTGCCTGCTGCTGTTTGTCAGTCCAGACGAATGGAACGTCTTTCTTTAGGAGTTCAGTCAGTGGCTTCGCAAGGTCTGCATAGTTCTCTATGAACTGGTTCGAGTAATGACACACGCCAAGAAAACTTTGTAGTTCTTTGAGATTGGAGGGGACTTTGAGATTGTCAAGGCCTTGGGCACGAGTTAAGATGCCATTGTTTAGTATAAGCCGTTCACGCAGTTCATCGGGAACCTTGTACAGGAACCTCATAGGCTTCGGCCAACGTTTCTCTGTACGTTTACCTCTTTCTGCGTAATTCAGGCGTGTCACAACTGTCGGCGCTGTCGCAGGTGTGACTGACTGGTCATACCGTGGTGCGCCACTGTCGTTGTGGTGTGTGTCTTCCCACTTCATGACCGAAGAGGTGCTCTTTGAGGCTGTCAGAACTATTTCATTCCTGAGTAGTTCTAGGCTCAAAAGCTCTTGAACCAAGGTTTCATCGAAAGCTTGGCTGATGGCTGAATTACCTGTCCCAGAGGACAGTACAGCGCTGTGGTGTGGGATCCTCGGACCTCCACACAGTCTTCTACCTGTGGTAGAGAATGAGAGTATGCCCCCCTTTTGTTTGAGGAGGGGTCCTCAAAATCTGCGACACTGAAATCCAAGTGACTGTCAGCATGTGGTAGACTGTCACCTTCTGGACTCAGATGTCCTTGAACCAAGATTTCACTGAAAGCTTGGCCATCTGCCGAATTACCTGTCCCATAGGACAGTACAGCGTCAACGGTGTGGGATCCTCGGACCTCCACACCTTCGTCTACCAGTGGTAGATAGTCTGAGGTTGCCCCCCTTTTGTTTGAGGAGGGGTCCTCAAAATTTGTGACAATGAAGTCCAAGTGACTGTCAGCATATCGCAGACTGCCACTTTCAGGACTCACATGTCCTTGAACCAAGGTTTCATCGAAAGCTTGGCTGATAGCTGAATTACCTGTCTCAGAGGACAGTACAGCCTCTTCGGTGTGGGATCCTTGGATCTCAACACCCTTCACTACCTGTGGTAGGTAGTGTTCAGTGAGTGCTGACTGTGTCAGCTCGCAGAGGAGGTTCTCTTGTTGGGCCAGAGTCTGGTCCAACTGTTGAGTCTCTACTGTCTCACCTGTAGTTGAAGGTTCGCTTACCGGGCTCTCGGATGAGGAGTCCCTTGTGTCCACTGCGGTACCTGCGGTTAGGCAGTCTGTATCACAGCTAGGAGGCACTATTATTGGCAGGGGTTTACTCACTGTAGCCCACATTGTCTGTTGACCATAATCTATAATCGCGTCGAAGCGGTTTATAAAGTCTTGGCCAACCAAAAATGGGAATGAGTCAAGTTTAGACACAAACACCGGGTGGCGTAGTGTCATTTCGCCAATCTGCATGTGAACCATAGCTATAGCTGTTAGGGTTGTTCTCGTCTCAGCGAGACCCTGCAGTTCAATAGCACATTCCTCAAAGGGTATTTGCCCGTCAACACCGTTAGCGGCGGTCCTCAGCTCCTCGAACAGCTTGGCCGACATAATAGTTATATCAGAACTGCCATCCAGGAGGGCTTCACGCTCAAGGACACCTTCCAGTGTGATAGGCAGGTAAGCTTTCTTAGCCACCCCCCTTTGCATAAAGTTACACAGAAACCTCATGGGTCTTGGCACACGTTTCCGTTCACGTGTACCTCTGTCTGTGTAATCTTGTTTACTGTCAGCATCTGGTTGGCTGACAGCATCGTGACCTTCAGGATGTTGTTGTGTGTCAGCAATTGGTTTGCTGTCAACATCCATGGCAATGTTGGCAGTAGTGTGCGCTGAGTTATTTGTGTGCTCTGAGTCTTCAAAGACAAGGTCACTCAGTTTCCTAGTTTGGTCATCCTCTGTATCATTCAAGTTTTCAAACAACCAACTTACATCCACCACCTCATCAGAGCTTAGAGGTTTGGTGCCATTGTTCTGGAACGTTTGCGACCTTTTGCATGTCTCGGATTGTTTCACCCGAGGTGCAGGTCCACGTCTCAGGGGTCCCTTCCGGGCCCATATTGGTCTTGGGCGTCCTGCAGAGCTAACACCCACCTTTAGTTGTTTTGTAGTTTGAAAATCTTGTTTGTTCTCGCCTTTGTTAGGAGAGGGAGTTGATGAACTTGTCCCTTCTAGCTCCAGCGAGTGGGATTTGACCGCTTCATCTGGGGACACCTGTAAGGGTGTTTTGGCTTGCATGTTAGCTTCAAAGACATTCACAGCACACTGTATTATTTCATTCAAAGATGTTACTTCTAATTCACACCAGGTGTACAATGGCAACTTGAATCTAATATCAGAGATTAGATTATCTTTGAAAACAGATTTGAAAAGCGTCTGCTTTTCCAGGCCAGGTTCCATTATGTCACCTACATACGCCTTCAAAATTCTGTTAAAGAAATGCAATGGATG
>JBBPBX010096959.1:0-12941 GCA_038048925.1 Garcialebias charrua
TCATCCGGGAGGGACTCGGAGTAGAGCCGCTGCTTCTCCACATCGAGAGGAGCCAGTTGAGGTGGCTCGGGCATCTGGTTAGGATGCCTCCTGGACGCCTCCCTGGTGAGGTGTTCCGGGCATGTCCCACCGGGAGGAGACCCAGAGGAAGACCCAGGACACGCTGGAGGGACTATGTTTCTCGGCTGGCCTGGGAACGCCTTGGGATTCCCCCAGAGGAGCTGCTCCAAGTGGCTGGGGAGAGGGAAGTCTGGGCCTCCCTACTTAGGCTGCTACCCCCGCGACCCGACCCCGGATAAGCGGAAGAAAATGGATGGATGGATGGATGAATATGTATATATAATAATATGTATATAATTACAGTATCTGAATATGTATACAAAATGTGTGTGTGAATAAATTGCTTCTTTGATTGCATCTTGCTAAACATGTACATTAAAGTTTTGTATTCCACCAAAATTATTTAAATATGCTAAACTATACGTTCCTATACATGCAGTTTTAATAGCTGTATGCCTAACATTTAAATAAGTGACAATGGGATTACTATTCAGCGTGTTATGATTGATTAAATGCGCTGATACTTTATTGTGCCTGTCAAATATATAAGGCTGAGTGGAGCGGACGACATCTTCAAGACGGCCACCTGAAATATCGTCGGCTCGGCGCAAGTACCCCTCGCTGCAGCCTGCAGGACGGGGCGGGGTCGTGCCCGAGGGCCGAGCCATACCATATATGGAAGTAGCGCCATTGCACTCCGGAAATAAAGGGGGCGCCATTTCCTATACCAGCCTTTTAGAAAATACAGTTAAAAAAACGCACAGAAATGAACAATCCATCAGTAAATACACTAACAACACAAGAAAACTTATAATTATTGAAACTGACTACTGATTTATTAATTTTTAGGCTTTGTTCTATGGATTAAGCACTTCTTATTAGTTATTTCATTTAAAAAAATGTTGAAAAAATGAGTGATCTTTACAAATCGGCATATGGACAGAAAATTATTCAAATATATAATTGATAAATGACATGGTATAAATGACATGGTATGTTATTTATGAAATACAGTAGCCTAGGCTGTATACTGTACTATGTTGGATCTCTTTCTTTCTTGGATCACAAAACACAGTAGCCTGGTATCAATCTTAAATTTCTTTTGCAAATGTCATAACAAGGGTAAACTTAATTCAAGTTTGAAATTACACTCTTTTGTAAGACTCGAAAAGAAGGTCATATTATCCAACTGATTGTTTTCTTCTCAGTGTTGAAGGAAAGTCAGAGTTACTGTTATGAATTGGTCATTAAAGTGCTGAATGTTATCATGATCAACAATTAGTTGTGTGTTGTATGTGTTCAGGTATGTATCTACCTACATGAAATCATCAATTCAATCAGAAATAACCACACTAAAAACTATATTACTATTTACCTAATAAAAGACTACACAATGTGTAGTGTCTTTAAAAGTCAATAGTAAACAACCCCAAGACATTTCTTCACTACCATAAATAGAACCATTCTACTTTATGAAATATTTTTTTTAAAATCAGGATCTGTTGTTCTCAGGCAGGTTTGAATGTGGTGAGAAAATTTATAAATAACTTTCCAGTAGGCTATTACAGAACCCTTTTACCAAATTCTGATATCAGCAGTCGATATTCACCTCTCATGTCGTTTCAGTACAGATCTTATGAGGAAAATTAGCTATGCCAGAAACTGTTTTTAAATAAACTCTTACCATTTGAATATCAGAATCAGAATCAGGTTTATTGGCCAAGTATGTTGACACACACAAGGAATTTGTTTCTGGCTGTTCGTGTCTCTCTAGAAAGTGTCTCTCTAAAAATGCTAAAAACTATACAAAAAAAAAACGTACAAATAATACACAAAATACATAAGGATTCACATCACATGGGGGTTGTGAATGGGTTGGGGGTCACGCTGATGGATGTCTGATGATCAGCTGTTGATGATGGTGATGACCTGGGGGAAGAAACTGTTCTTGTGTCTGACAGTCTTAGTGGACAGAGATCTGTAGCGTCTGCCAGACGGGAGAAGTTGGAACATGTTGTGACCCGGGTGTGTGGAGTCTGTGATGATTTTTCCAGCCCGTTTCCTGGTTCTTGCGTGGTACAAGTCCTGAATGGAGGGCAGTGAAGCCCCAATGACTTTCTCAGCTGTCCTCACTGTTCGCTGCAGCCTGTTCCTGTCCTGCCTTGTGGCTGCTCCAAACCAGACTGTGATGGATGTACACAGGATGGACTCAATGACTGCAGTGTAGAACTGGATCAGCAGCTCCTGAGGCAGGTCCAGCTTCCTCAACTGGCGTAGGAAGTACAGTCTCTGCTGGGCCTTTTTGAGGATGGAGGTGATGTTGTGCTCCCACTTCAGGTCATGTGAGATGGTGGTTCCCAGGAACCTGAAGGACTCTACCGTAGACACGGGGCTGTTGAAGATTTTGAGGGGCAGCAGTTCTGGGGGGTGTCTCCTGAAGTCCACTCTCATCTCTACTGTCTTCAGTGTGTTCAGCTCCAGTTTGTTCAGGCTGCACCAGGACATCAGTCGTTCCACGTCCTGTCGGTACGCAGACTCGTCGTCATCACTGATAAGTCCAATGACTGTAGTGTCATCTGCGAACTTCAGGAGTTTAACAGACGGGTCATTAGAGGTGCAGTCATTGGTGTATAGAGAGAAGAGCAGTGGAGAGAGCACACAACCCTGAGGGGCACCAATGCTGATGGACTGTGAGGAGGACATGATTTTCCCCAACTGCACCTGCTGCGTCCTACCTGTTAGGAAGCTGGTGATCCACTGACACATGGCAGGAGAAACAGTGAGCTGGGAGAGTTTTGTGGAGAGAATGTCTGGGACAATAGTGTTAAATGCTGAACTAAAATCAAGAAACAGGATTCTTGCATAAGTCCCCGGGTGGTCTAGATGTTGCAGGATGAAATGCAGTCCCATGTTGACTGCATCATCCACTGACACAAATATGATGGCAGATTACCATTCATTGGATCAAAATTGATCATATCTAAACACACATGCAATCTTTAATAATTCCTATTAAAACCAATGACATAGTCTAGAGGTCCAGAATTTTATTCGACAATGTAGACAGATAAATGGACCATCTGCTGAAATGGTGGGCTTGTCATTTCTTCGCCAGAGACTGTCCATGCTGAGAAAGCTCTCCAGAGGTCAATGAATAGTTCATCAATAATGAACTGTACAGACAGCGGCAACGCTGTTAAAGCTGAATGTGGTAACACAAGGTCAGAACATCACTGAAACTCAGTTTTATATCGACAACCACTGCTTTTTATTTCATTGATGAAGAAGAGTTGTTTTATCATGACCTCTCAACCCCACTGGTCATGATTCCTCCTGAACTGAACACTGTTCTGAAAAAGCTTTCTCAGAGTCAAGTTATATAACTTCCATTAATATGTCCTTGTTCTGCAGATAATGCTGACATAACTGGTTAATGTTTCTTTGAATCATCTAAAAAACAAAAGTCATAAAATTTTTGTGACATGATTTTCCTTTGTAAATGTATTGTATATTATGCAACCTGAATATTTATCTGAGCCGTCATTCATTTTAACCTCCAGTGTACTGTAGGAAAAATGCGTTGTTCAAAATGGTATGTCCGAATAAACTGGAATCAGCTGGATTTCTTCTTTTGAACTTTATTTTCAATCTTCTGACTCCAATCAGGTTCATCCAGCACTCAGCAGCACAGGCCTCAGTAAGATCTTGGGCTGAATCAAAGCTGCTCTGAGCAGAGACTCTGCCAAACACTGACAACTTCTTTCTACTATAATAATGAATTGACCTTATAATGTACATCTCTTCCTGGTTACACCCGTGGAGGTGTTACCCTTTGTGAATGTCTGTAAGTGCAAAGTGCTTTGTGGTCCGGAGGGACTTGATAAAGCTCTGTATAAGTTCAGTCCATTTACCATTTTACAGCAGACGTCAGAACGTAAATCATTTTGTTTAGGTTAAAGAAAGAACACATGATAAGACACACACCAACTCTGTCTGTTTTAACCTTAGGCTGAAATGATCAGAAAGTATAAGATACAATACTGAATCTAATATTCAATTAGATATTTCCTTTAGTACACTGTTTATTGTCAAACTGTTTTATTTCACTCATGGAGCAGATAAAAATAATGCAGCATATGTGTGTGTGTTGAAGCCATTGTATTGAACATGTGAAAATATCTTCACTCCAAAAGATTGCTTTTGCTATAAGCAGCAGTGACCCTGACATATAATTTTTGGATATTTTTGACTACTCCCAATTGAATGCAAATAAGACTGGAAGAAGTCAGTTCTGCTTTATATATGTATACATTTGTAAATAAATTTACTATAACGAAAAAGCTGGTGTGTTTGAGTATTCAATGCTTATGTGAATATATTCAGTAAACTATCAGTGAACAGCAAGTATGTAATGCAGAGCATCACCTTTTCTGGTTGTCCTCCATTTCAAATTAAAATACAAATATTTCTTAGTGAATGTGATCATATGGAAGACATGCTGCCAGTACACATCTACAATGAGGAATTTTTCAACCAAAAATTTGTAGTGGCATGGCAGTTTTAATTTTGACACAGAAGAATGATTTACAATCTTTACAAAGTTGCTATGACTTTTTAAACCTGAAATAAAAACAATGTACAACAAAACATAAGAGACAATTTATTTGAGACCATTTGATTTTAAATGTTGTATTCCAACAAAATTGTTTTCCTTTAGCATGTCAGCAAAAATTTGTAACAAGCCATTTACAAAACTTAACTATAAATTTATTTGAATTGAAAGTACAAGACTCCATGTGTGATCTTTTATAACAGCGGTACATTGATTTTACATTTAGGCCTACACTTTTTCTTACCATTTTGGATTTCCACATTCAGCTTGTGATTTGTTTTTTTGATTAAAAACAAGCTTCCTTCTATAATTTAGTGTGTGTGTATTTTATATGTATATACACACACACGACAATATTTATATGAAATACTCTGTTATCTACTTGTCATACATGTACATTGACAGCTCTGACAAGATGTCATAATACTGTACTTGTACCTCTGTTACATACTTCTGAAAGTGGGCATATTGCCTTCATTTATATAGCCTACATCAATGGTTAACACATAGTAACTCTGAATGTATACAAATAAAAATATAACTGCTATGGAAAATATCCTATAATTTCAATTTTTTACTTAAGTGTGGAAATGATGCTATGCGAAAGAAAAGTAAGTAGAGTAGGTCAACAGAGCAATAGCAAATGGGAAATTGTAAATGTATACAATGTTTAAACACATTCAGTTAAGTCAAAGTCAACTTTATTGTCAGAACTCCAATATGTACAGGACATACACAGGATTGAAATTGCATTTCTCTCAGTCCCTCAGTGCAACAGTAACCATTTCAACACTAAACACTAAACAATTAATAAACAAGCATAAAATGAAATAACAAAAGTCTAGTACTGTCCTGAGTTTTTTTGCATAGTAGTTTTTCATAGTAGTATAAAAGTATAAAAAGTTTCACCAACACCAAAACACCAACATTTAATAAACATAATCATAATATGAAATAGAGTGTAATACTGTCCTGAGTTTTTTCATAGTAGTTTTTCATAGTAGTATAAAAGTATAAAAAGTTTCACCAACACCAAAACACCAACATTTAATAAACATAATCATAATATGAAATAGAGTGTAATACTGTCCCGAAGTATAAAGTATAAAAAGTATTTCTATAAAACAAATGAAGGTTCTGGCATTTGACATTTGTAAAGAGTGACATAGCAGCATGTGGGGTTAATGTACACAGTATATGTATGAGGTAGTTGATATTTGTATAGAGACAAAGTGGCATTACACAATAAGGCTAATAAAAAGAATATATACTGTATATCAGCAGTAGTGTAGATATAAAAAGTCTAGATGTAAACAGTAGTAATAAATGTAAACAGTAGTATTAAATGTCAACAGTGAATGTAAACAGTAGTATGACTATAGGCAGTAATGTAATACAACCATTAGTGCAAATATAAGAATTAGTGCAAACTGAATGAGCACATGACCGTGAGTTGAGTGATTGACCCGTATTGATGACACAGAGTCCAGTGTTAAAAACTTTGTGTTGAGTGGTAATGTGTGAACGTTTTTTTGTGATTAAGGCAGTACAAGTGGGAGGAAGGGCAGAGCAGGCAGAGTGTTAAGCATCCTGACTGCCTGATGAACAGAGCTGTCTCAGTCTGCTGGTTCGAGCCTGGACCGAACCAAAGACATTTCATAACTGACAGTCCAGGCAGTGGCCAGCTTTACCGTCAGAGTAGTAGCGGAGGTACCCCCCTCGTCTTCCATTTCCTGTGTAGCCCACACAGTCTTTGTACACTCTCTGGCAGGAAGAACATGTTATCACAGCAAAGGGTTTTCTGTGTTCTGCCCTGTAAGATGCTGAGAATTTACTCCAGTTGACCTCCCCTGTAAATGATAATTTTAATGTAGGTAAAATGTAATTTCATGTTTTAAGTGAAAACAAGTAAAAACATCATTACCATCCAGCCATGCAAAGTGGGCCTTCTTCCTGAAAACTGGATCAGACACAATAGATCGAAACCGCTTGCAGGTCAATGCCAAAGTGAGGTAAGCAACATCTCCCTCTGTTAGGACCACCTCTTGGAGCACAGCCTCAAGTACATGCGAAGGCATCTGAAAAACACCCCAATTGTGCATTGTAAGAACATCAAAGAATGAACAACTATATGTATAAGAATTCATCTTACCTGTAAAATTGGTGGCATTTGTTGCACCTGCAAAGTGAAGACCACAAAAAACAACACAAACACACGCACACACACACACACACACACACACACACAGGTTTGTCAATGTGGTTTAGCCGGACTTTTTCGCCAAACCCGCCCGAAGGTGTAATACGGGGTCTACCCCTTCCCGAGGTCCTAGCGACCTGGGACCAAGCTCAGTGCACTCTAAAAATTTTGAAAAAAATTTGGGTCCCTTTAGCTTTCCGATAGGAGCTTCACAGCACGTTTTACCACCCAGACTCCAGTGTGGTTTACAAGGACGTCAAAAAATGTGGTTTATGAGGACAAACATGCATTATGGGGTCTTTAAAGGGACATTTAAACTCCGCCTACTTAACATAAAATTAACATAAAACACACAAATGTGACAGGACACTGCATTAGGAGAACTATTTTTTGAACTGCTTTTATTAAACAAATTATGCACATACTTTATTTACATTCACTAAAAAAACTTCAATAACAAAATCTTCAAATGTTTAAAATAAAATAAAAAATAAAAACTTAAATTCTGGTGACATATTTACATTATTATAAAACATATCAACATATACATATTTCTAAAACAAATTTTTACTTTTTCTGCAGGGTTAATCACAACACAATGTAAAGTACAGGTGATCCCCGACTTACGAGCGATGAAAGACTTCTGAGATGACATATTTACATATTATAAAACATTAACATTATAAACCTGAACATATTTCTAAAACAAAATTTACTTTATTTACAAGGTTCATCACAACACACTGTAAAGTACAGGTGATCCCCGACTTACGAGCGACGAAAGACTTCCTCAGTCTGAGATGCTGTATTCAGCTCAGTCTTATAAAGACTTCCTCAGTCTGAGGTGCTACATTCAGCTCAGTCTCATAAATAGCACCCTCTCAAAGTGGATCAAACAGTTTGCTGATGACAGCCAAAACCAGCTGCTCATATGATCACATGATTAGGCTGATGGTCCTCATTGATCATGTGAGCAACTGGTTTTGGCTGTCATCAGGAAGTCTTTATTTATAAGACTGAGCTGAATGCATCTCAGACTGAGGAAGTCTTTCGGATGAAAGACTTCCTTAGTCTGAGATACTGTATTCAGCTCAGTCTTATAAATAAAGACTTTATGATGACAGCCAAAACCAGTTGCTCACATGATCAAGGAGGACCATCAGCCTAAACATTGCCCATTTGCTACATCCATTCATTATCTTTACCCGTTTCTTCCATTTTGGGTCACGGGGGTCGCCGGTGCACATATCCAACAATCACAAGGACAAGTCTCCAGTCCATCACAGGGACACGTGGACAAGTCACCAGTCCATCACAGGGACACCTGGAAAGGTCTCCAGTCCATCACAGGGACAGCTGGACAAGCCACCAGTACATCACAGGGACACGTGGACAAGTCTCTAGTCCATCACAGGGACACGTGGACAAGTTTCCAGTCCATCACATGGACACCTGCACAAGTCTCCAGTTCATCACAGGGACATATGGACAAGTCTCCAGTCTATCACAGGGACACGTGAACGTCTCCAGTCCATCATAGGACACATGGACAGGTCTCCAGTCCATCACAGGGACACGTGGACAAGTCTCCAGTCCATCACAAGGACATATGGACAAGTCTCCAGTCCATCACAGGGACACGTGGACAAGTCTCCAGTCCATCACAAGGACATATGGACAAGTCTCCAGTCCATCACAAGGACATATGGACAAGTCTCCAGTCCATCACAGGGACATGTGGACAAGTCTCCAGTCCATCACAAGGACATATGGACAAGTCTCCAGTCCATCACAAGGACATATGGACAAGTCTCCAGTCCATCACAAGGACATATGGACAAGTCTCCAGTCTATCACAGGGACACGTGAACGTCTCCAGTCCATCACAGGACACATGGACAGGTCTCCAGTCCATCACAGGGACACATGGACAAGTCTCCAGTCCATCACAGGGACACGTGGACAAGTCTCCAGTCCATCACAGGGACACATTTACAAGTCACCAGTCCATCACAGGGACACGTGGATAAGTCTCTAGTCCATCACAGGGACACATTTACAAGTTTCCAGTCCATCACAGGGACACGTGGACAAGTCTTCAGTCCATCACAAGGACATATGGACAAGTCTCCAGCCAGTCTATCACAGGGACACGTGAATGTCTCCAGTCCATCACAGGGACACATGGACAGCTCTCCAGTCTATCACAGGGACACATGGAAAAGTCTCCAGTCCATCACAGGGACACCTGGACAGGTCTCCAGTCCATCACAGGGACACATGGACAAGTCTCCAGTCTATCACAGGGACACGTGGACAGCTCTCCAGTCTATCACAGGGACACATGGAAAAGTCTCCAGTCCATCACAGGGACACCTGGACAGGTCTCCAGTCCATCACAGGGATACATGGACAAGTCTCCAGTCTATCACAGGGACACGTGGACAAGTCTCCAGTCCATCACAGGGACACATTTACAAGTCACCAGTCCATCACAGGGACACGTGGATAAGTCTCTAGTCCATCACAGGGACACATTTACAAGTTTCCAGTCCATCACAGGGACACGTGGACAAGTCTCCAGTCCATCACAAGGACATATGGACAAGTCTCCAGCCAGTCTATCACAGGGACACGTGAATGTCTCCAGTCCATCACAGGGACACATGGATAGCTCTCCATTCTATCACAGGGACACATGGAAAAGTCTCCAGTCCATCACAGGGACACCTGGACAGGTCTCTAGTATGTCACAAGGACACGTGGACAAGTCACCAGTCCATCACAGGGACACCTACACAAGTCACCAGTCCATCACAGGGACACCTGGACAGGTCTCCAGTCTATCACAAGGACATATGGACAAGTCTCCAGTCCATCACAAGGACATATGGACAAGTCTCCAGTCCATCACAAGGACATATGGACAAGTCTCCAGTCTATCACAGGGACACGTGAACGTCTCCAGTCCATCACAGGACACATGGACAGGTCTCCAGTCCATCACAGGGACACATGGACAAGTCTCCAGTCCATCACAGGGACACGTGGACAAGTCTCCAGTCCATCACAGGGACACATTTACAAGTCACCAGTCCATCACAGGGACACGTGGATAAGTCTCTAGTCTATCACAGGGACACATTTACAAGTTTCCAGTCCATCACAGGGACACGTGGACAAGTCTTCAGTCCATCACAAGGACATATGGACAAGTCTCCAGCCAGTCTATCACAGGGACACGTGAATGTCTCCAGTCCATCACAGGGACACATGGACAGCTCTCCAGTCTATCACAGGGACACATGGAAAAGTCTCCAGTCCATCACAGGGACACCTGGACAGGTCTCCAGTCCATCACAGGGACACATGGACAAGTCTCCAGTCTATCACAGGGACACGTGGACAGCTCTCCAGTCTATCACAGGGACACATGGAAAAGTCTCCAGTCCATCACAGGGACACCTGGACAGGTCTCCAGTCCATCACAGGGACACATGGACAAGTCTCCAGTCCATCACAGGGACATATGGACAAGTCTCCAGCCAGTCTATCACAGGGACACGTGAATGTCTCCAGTCCATCACAGGGACACATGGATAGCTCTCCATTCTATCACAGGGACACATGGAAAAGTCTCCAGTCCATCACAGGGACACCTGGACAGGTCTCTAGTATGTCACAAGGACACGTGGACAAGTCACCAGTCCATCACAGGGACACCTACACAAGTCACCAGTCCATCACAGGGACACCTGGACAGGTCTCCAGTCTATCACAAGGACATATGGACAAGTCTCCAGTCCATCACAAGGACATATGGACAAGTCTCCAGTCCATCACAAGGACATATGGACAAGTCTCCAGTCTATCACAGGGACACGTGAACGTCTCCAGTCCATCACAGGACACATGGACAGGTCTCCAGTCCATCACAGGGACACATGGACAAGTCTCCAGTCCATCACAGGGACACGTGGACAAGTCTCCAGTCCATCACAGGGACACATTTACAAGTCACCAGTCCATCACAGGGACACGTGGATAAGTCTCTAGTCCATCACAGGGACACATTTACAAGTTTCCAGTCCATCACAGGGACACGTGGACAAGTCTTCAGTCCATCACAAGGACATATGGACAAGTCTCCAGCCAGTCTATCACAGGGACACGTGAATGTCTCCAGTCCATCACAGGGACACATGGACAGCTCTCCAGTCTATCACAGGGACACATGGAAAAGTCTCCAGTCCATCACAGGGACACCTGGACAGGTCTCCAGTCCATCACAGGGACACATGGACAAGTCTCCAGTCTATCACAGGGACACGTGGACAGCTCTCCAGTCTATCACAGGGACACATGGAAAAGTCTCCAGTCCATCACAGGGACACCTGGACAGGTCTCCAGTCCATCACAGGGACACATGGACAAGTCTCCAGTCAATCACAGGGACACGTGGACAAGTCTCCAATCCATCACAGGGACACATTTACAAGTCACCAGTCCATCACAGGGACACGTGGATAAGTCTCTAGTCCATCACAGGGACACATTTACAAGTTTCCAGTCCATCACAGGGACACGTGGACAAGTCTCCAGTCCATCACAAGGACATATGGACAAGTCTCCAGCCAGTCTATCACAGGGACACGTGAATGTCTCCAGTCCATCACAGGGACACATGGACAGCTCTCCATTCTATCACAGGGACACATGGAAAAGTCTCCAGTCCATCACAGGGACACCTGGACAGGTCTCCAGTATGTCACAAGGACACGTGGACAAGTCACCAGTCCATCACAGGGACACCTACACAAGTCACCAGTCCATCACAGGGACACCTGGACAGGTCTCCAGTCCATCACAGGGACACATGGACAAGTCGCCAGTCCATCACACGGACACCTGGACAAGTCACCAGTCCATCACAGGGACACGTGGACAAGTCTCCAGTCTATCACAGGGACATCTGGACATGTCACCAGTCCATCACAGGGACATCTGGACATGTCACCAGTCCATCACAGGGACACCTGCACAAGTCTCCAATCCATCACAGGGATATCTAAAACCTTTCAGCCTCTTTCCCAATGATTTTAACCCGAGTGAAATGGCTGTAGAGCTTCTGTTCAACCGTTGACAAACCCATGGCATCATCTTCATGGAGCTTGGTGGTGTCACGCTCCATAAAACTTTGTAGGTGCATCTTTGAAACCTCTCCTGCTCGTCTACAATTGAACACAATGACCTGTGCAAGTGTAACTTTTACAAGTTCTGCATAAGTCTGGGGGCTGGCATCATCTTTCAAGGTGCTAAATGCATTTTCTCCTGATTTATTCAGATGCTGATGCAGAAGCTTAAAATCTTCAGTGAATGATAATGTTAATGGCCTTATTGTACTTGGCATGATTTATAGTGCTCCAGCCACTATTAGACACCATCTCTGACCATTCCTCGGTCCGAGGTGCTGCATTCAGCTCAGTCTCATAAATAGCACCCTCTCACAATGGATCAACCAGTTTGCTGATGACAGCCAAAACCAACTGCTCACATGATCAAGAAGGACCTGCAAACTGGTTGATCCACTGTGAGAGGGTGCTATTTATGAGACAGAGCTGAATGCAGCATCTCAGACGGAGGAAGTCTTTCGGATGAAAGACGAAACATTTCTATTTTTTTGTTTTGTTTTGGAATGTCCAGAGGACCAGACTTGTTTTTTTAGATACAGTAACACATCTATAAGTTTTGTTTCCGTTTTTGTCTCATTTCAGTTATTCCCCGGTTTCTCACAAAGTCTCTTATATTTTGAACTGTTCTTTGATCCAACACAGGGCTCTCAACCATCTTACAGTGGCTGCATTCATTCTTACTGGCCAGTTTTCCTTTACTTATGTGCCTTCTGAAATGACGCATTACAGCAGCCACTTCAGCATTCGACCAACTTCTCTTTGTTACTCTTCTTGGTCCTGGGCTTGAGTTTTTCGCTAGAAAACAAGGAGGAAACAAAAAAATGTATATTTAGTAGTTGGGCAACTCAAAATTCATCAGAACTTTAGACAAATAATT
>JBBPBX010096960.1:0-12941 GCA_038048925.1 Garcialebias charrua
TATATACATATATATATACATATATTATATATATATTAGTCGAAGACGCCGAGGAGGAAAACGTGTCAGGAGACAGAGGGAGAGGAGGAAAGTGAAGAATGTAGGACTGAGGGTTGCAACTCTAAATGTGGGGACAATGACAGGCAAAGGTAGAGAGCTGGCTGACATGATGCAGAGAAGAAAGGTAGATGTTTTATGTGTCCAAGAGACCAAGTGGAAGGGCAGCAAGGCTCGCAGTATTGGAGCAGGGTTCAAACTGTTTTACCATGGTGTGGATAGAAAGAGAAATGGAGTAGGGGTGGTCCTGAAGGAGGAGTTGGCAAAGAATGTAGGTGAAGAGAGTGTCAGATAGGGTGATGTGTCTGAAAGGTAGAAGTAGAAGGTCTGATGCTAAACATAGTCAGTGGTTATGCTCCACAGGCTGGATGTGATGGGGAGGAGAAAGATAATAATAATAATTAATTTTATAATTAATTCAATTTATAAGATAAATTTTGGAAAGATCTGGATGAAGTGGTAGAGAGTATTCCCAGAGAGGAAAGAGTGGTGATCGGAGCAGACCTGAAGGGACATGTTGGTGAAGGCAACAGAGGGGATGAGGAAGTGATGGGTAGGTTTGGTGTCAAGGAAAGAAACCAGGAAGGACAGATGGTGGTGGATTTTGCCAAGAGAATGGAAATGGCTATAGTCAATACCTATTTCCAAAAGAGGGAGGAACATAGAGTGACCTATAAGAGTGGAGGAAGGAGTACACAGGTCGACTACATTCTGTGTAGAAGAGGAAACCTGAGGGAGATTGGAGACTGTAAGGTTGTGGCAGGGGAGAGCGTGGCCAGACAGCATCGGATGGTTGTGTGTAGAATGATTGTTGTTGCGAAGAAGAGAAAAAGAGTAAAAATATACTGTATATATATATATATATATGCAAAACGAACATTTGAGGATATATTTTTTTTACATTTCCAATATAGATATGTTAAAGTTTAGTTGATTTTAGCTTTTTGCCAATCGGTTTGAGCTAATGTTTTGCTAAACTTTGCTTTTAGCTCTATTTGCTTATTTTAGCTATTGTTTTTCTGGGTTTACAATCATTGCATTGGCTCCCTCTACACCTCAGGATTGATTTAAAGATTTCTTTAATTGTTTTTAAATGTCTCAATGGTTTTGCACCATCTTATCTTGCAGAGCTGATATTATGAACCCTGGTGGACTCTGGTCCTCTGGCACTGGACTACTAACAGTTCCAATAGTCAGAATTCACACTTACAGTGAGGCTTCTGTCCAGTACTATGGACTCCGTCTGTGGAATGGTCTGCTGGAGAACCATGAGGATGACAGAGAATGTTGTTGTTTTTAAGAACAGGATCAAGACCCGTCTTTTTAACTGCATTTCCTGAACTGGGTCATCTCTGTTCAGTCATGGTTGTTGTGTTTTTTTTGTTGTTGTATTGCTTTTAGTATGAAGGGTGCTTTATACATAAAATTGATTGATTGATCGATTGATTGATTTAGTGTTTAACCAGTCCTTCTGATTTTCACCATTAACTATAATTTTATCATTTAGATACATTTATGCTCAGTTGATCTTTTAGCATGGGTTTTAACTATTGGTTTGCTAATCTGTTGTGTTGATTTTAGGCTTAACATACTATTTTTTTCAATTTGCCATCATTTTGCCAGATTTTGCCTTTGCTCCCTCTTTAACTGCTGAAAGTTGCATTTATGGTTTGGTAGTTTCAAGTAGCTATGATTTTGCATGTTAGCTTTTAGCTCATGGTTTACTAATTTTAGTATCTACTGTATTCTGCTTTTTTAGCATTGACAATTGACTTTCAGCTTCGTCAACAAATTTAGGCAAATTCATTTGGCGCTAGGCTTTCACGCAGTATTTTTACAACAACAAAAAAATCTAGTTTTTTAGGTTGTGCTGTGTTTACTTCTATATGTTGACCTCCCCAAAGGCATATATTTTTTACATTTCTGTGACCCTTAAGAAGAAAAGCTGTTAAAACTGTAAATAAAATGAATAAAGTCTACATGGTACTGCTGATGGTTCTGGTCGTCCTGATATGAGGAAACAGCGGCCCCTACAGGCAGACATCGGAACAGCATGAGTTTCTCTGCTTTTTCATTGGAGCCTTGACGTCAGAAAAGAACAGGGCAAGTTTATTTTAAGCAACGCATTTAAATCCACCGAAAACATATTAATGCATATAATTTATTTTGCATATGTTGTTTTTATAAAATAGATTGCTTTGAGACTAATTTGAGCTGTAACGTTTTGGGGGAACATTTTGCGTCATTTTTAAATTATTACTGTATTTATTTATTTATTTATTTCTATTTGATGGCTTGTGCACTTCGCTTTGGGGTTTTACTTTCAATTTAGTGAGGATTTCTGTGCAAGAGCTGCCAGCTCTGTCTCATGGTACCCGACTCGGAGAGAGTCAGAGAGAGAGAGCAAGAGGGAAGATGGAGAGAGAGAGAGTGAGAGAGAGAGAGAGGTTAGTAGCTCCAGATGGTGTTTAAACGCAGACAGAAGGCTACAGAGGACACAGAGAGGAGGAGGAGGAGAGCGCCGTGCGCACTGTGCGTCCTCCAGCTCCACTTCATCACCGAGGACAAAACATGTCCGAAGAGCCCTAAAAAAACAAGAACTGACGGATAAACGCGAGTTTTGATTTTTATCTGCTGAGAGAGTGTTTTTCTCCTGGAGGAGTTGGAGGTGACGACGCGGCGGTGCAGGCGCAGCGCAGCGGAGCCGCGTCTGTCCGCAAAACTGATTCCTCTTCCCTGGATGTAAGGAGAACTTGTCCCTGACTGCACGGACTGTACGTGGCTAAACTGTGAACTTTATTCAAATTTAATAATAATAATTTTTGAAAAATGCTTTAAAGTTGGAACAAGAGGCGCACCCTGCAGCTCAGAAGAGCCGCATCTTTATTTGCGCTCCGCGCGGAGAGGAACTGACTTTCAGCGTCAAAACGAGTTCCTTCTCTTTGGTTGTTCATGTTTGAAAGGGACAAGACACGGTGTTGTTTCTGTGCGCGTGCGTCTGGGATCATGTCTCAGAGAGCGGGTTCGCGGGACTGGGACAAGTTCTGATTCACGCAAGAAGCCGCTTGTGCGTTAAAAATCCAGTCGAACCGCATGAACCAAAGACACTTTTCTTAAGGATCCAAGCTTTGCTTTAATTTCTCTCTTTTTTATTTTATTTTTAATAACCGAGACAAATACCTCACAGACTAATTTATTCAACCTGGACACCCCCTTCTTTTTTTTTGTTCTTTTTTTTATTTATTTTTTGGACCATCCAAAGGAAAGTTCAGCATTTAACGCGTAAAGACTCTTTTTTCGGAATAACAAGTCCTTGATTTTTCTCTCTGAGGATTGAGGTGATATAAAACCAGTAAAGAAGCTGTTTGGTGTGGATTATCCCTCAGCTTGACCTTCACCAAGTAAGTAAAAACACAAGCTGGAAGGAAACACAGTTTGTTTCTTTAGAGCAGAAGCTGAACTGAACCAAGGAGCTCAAAGATCAAATATCCAAACTCCAAGTTCAGACTTTGTGCTTTTTTTTAAAAAGATCAGCATCTTATTGGAAAAAGTGTTGGTTTTCTTAAAACATTTAGCATTGATGATTTTTGTAAGTTAATTTCAGACGTGAAAGCGCAACATTATTCATTTTTATGCCTTTTTTCAACATGTTCTCACTCCCTACTCATCATATATTGGTGCTTGGGCTCAGGGTCCCTCCGCGTCACATACTTGACGCGTCGGGTCACCCCTTCTCATCATTTTTTGCTTTGTTTGGGGTTCGGGGGTCAAATAAAAAGTGAATGGTTAAGTTTAGGGTTTGTTATCAGGTTAGGCCTAAGGTTTAAATTTTGAGAGAGAAATGCATCCTGTTGCTAAAAAAAAAGTAGATATGAAAGTGCTTCACTATCCAAACCGGAAGACAAGATCACAGTATAACATTCAATGATATTACCCTACACACCAAATAATGATGAGAAGTGGCGACCCGACGCATCAAGTAAGAGACGCGGAGGGACCCTGAGCCCAAGCATCAATATATGATGAGTAGGGAGTGAGAATGAGTTACAACAAAGAGGCTATTTTTTGTCTAATGAGCAATAAGAGCTGAAAGTGGGAGACAGAATGAGGGGTCATGACCTTCAGAGTCTGAGCCGAGCATCAAACGGATGTGGAGACGAGGTGGTGACGCCAAACCTCTGTGGTTTGAGTGTCCATCCACAAGAAGGTGAAAGGATAAGTGTCGTCATTAACTCTGAGCTGCTTCAGAGGAGCCTCTTTGCCCTTTGTGTTGCTGTGCATCATCTGCGAGTGTTTTACTGCAAATGTAAGAGTTGTGGAAACATATCAGCTAAAACAAGTTGGTTTAAAATGCTGAAACGTAAAGAACTCTGAGGGGAAACAAGCGAAGGCCTCCACGCCTCGCTTGAACAGCTCCAGCGGCACACTTCTTCTTCTTCTTGTGGAAGTAAGTGCAACAGTAAAACACTCTGTGGCCATTTTCTCTGCAGGACACAGCGCCGTATAATTGGCCCTGGTAAATATCATCTGAATAATTGAACGGCTGATAATAGTCTCGAACAATGGATGAGAGGTGGCAGAGGTGAAACCGCAGTGCAGACACCCTGCCTCACCGCACATTACACCCCTTCATCACCACCATGAGCACCTCTTCCTCCCTCTGATCAGCCGGGGCCTTCTGCCCGCTGAGGCAGATGTCCCCTCTTCATCACTTGAGGAGCGCTCTTTAAAAGGCAGCCCATTCATTACGACCACCACAGGTGCACACTTTGGATGTCTCGTCTTCTTTTATAGCTGCTGGAAAACATACCACAAGACTGGGACCTGTTTTCTTCCCGCGTCGACCCTCTTCTGTTTAAGGTGCTCTTTGCAAAATATGAAACCATACATTAAAAAAAAAAGATGATCCTGAACTGCAAAGGCTGCAGACTGAAAGAGTTTACATCATTTGTTTTCTAGATTTGACGAGATGCACGTCTGAAATGCGGGTACGCGTTCAATGTAAACAACACGCTCAGCTAGAATGGGCAGGAGCTTGATTCACATTGAGCTGATTATATTCCACCCGCTTTGAACGTTATCAACCATTAAATGGCCATTATCAGTTATTATCATCCCCATACGTAGCAGTCAGATTGCCCCTCCTGTACCTCCTAGGAGGTTTAAAGGTGCATTGTCACCGTTACAAGCGATGACAGCAGGCTCCGTCTTTAGCTACGTGTTAAAGTTTAAAGTAAAGGGTCTGGCATTAGGTTTAGGGTCTTGGTTAGGTTTAGGGTCTTGGTTAGGTTTAGGGTTTTGGTTAGATTTAGGGTTGGTCCTCTGGGGCAGGTGTAAGGTTACCGTATTTTTCGGAGTATAGGTCGCACCTACGTTTAGTTCTGCTGCAAATGTCTGCCACAGGAGCGCACAGCAAGGCTTTTAAGAAGATTAACACTTAAAAACAATTATTTGTTTGATAAAAATTATAGCAAATATGTGTCTGAGCTGAACTTTTCCTTAATAAATGAACGTAATTGTGAAATGAGCTGGATTTAAAAATTTGTTTCGCCGAAAGTGATAAAAAGCCATATAAAGGTCGCACCTGAGTATAGGTCGCAGGCCTTGAAAAAAAATGATAAAAAGGTGCGACCTATACTCCTAAAAATACGGTAGGTTTAGGAAAACGGTTACTTAAGCTGAAAAACAAAACAAAAAAACGACACTTCCGGGTTTACTGAAATACGCTGCCTACTCAATAATAACGCTGATAACGTTCTTTTAAACATGCTAGGAGGTAGATTGGACAGTTTCGCCGCTACATATGGGGATGATAACGGCAAATAACGCCCATTGTATGGACTGACAACATCCGAGGCTGCTGATTATATTCTGCGTATGTAAACAATTGGACAACTGTTGGTTAAAAAAAAAAGATGCTTAGGTGGAGATATAAAAGACTTTGCTGCGAAATGCAAAAGATTGAGTCAAAAATGAGAATCAGTGATGGAGCAGGACGGTGGAGTGTCGTAAAGTCACAGCTCGACACCAGAGTTTTCACATTTCTTCCAGACCTGAGGGTTTGTCTATATTTTCAGTCACTTCGGCTGCTTCAAGCGCACGTGGCGCTTAGGCATTCGTTCACAAATTTTACTTCAGATATTTAGCTAAAGGGCAAATTAACTGCTGACATGAAAACAATGTGCAGATTTTGGTCTGGTCTTCACGATTTTGCAATACCTTCCATGTCAAGTTAAAAACACGCGTGTTTATAACGTCACATGCTTTGGGCTTTTTTTGAGTCAGAGTTTACCAGAATTTATGATCGGACGCTAAAATAAAACAATGTTTTTGTTCATCTTGTATGTTGTTCATGTGGGAAAAGGCTCCTCTTGGTCCTTGATTTGCAGCTCAGCCTGTTTTACTGTGTGTGTGTGTGTGTGTGTGTGTGTGCACGTGTGTGCATGCACAGTAATTATTGTGATCCAAATGCGCGGGCAGTGCAGGTGAAGCTGGCTGCCTCCTAATTAATGAGAGAAGCAGATGGACTTGGGTGGGCGGGAGATGCGAGCGGTACTCCGAGGCGGTCAGGTGGTCAGCACAAACACCTGGGCGGTCACAAACAAAACAACTTGTTTGTTTACGCATCAGCTCCTCGTTTATACAAGAGATAAATTCCCCGTTTCTTTTAAAGATGCCCATCAGGAAACGCAATCTGCCCAACCTTCTTCTCATGTTGACGGTGAACGTGTCTCTGAATTGTACACTCAGAAGCAAAATTTGTGGCAGGACGCCAACCGCCACGTGCATTTGTTTACCAGCTGAGACAGCCGAAGTGGCTAAAAACGTTCAGTTCGGTTTATTTATATACGTAGCGCCAAATCATGACAAAGTTGTCTCAGGGCAATTTACAGGAGCATTCACTTATACGTACGTAGAAAAGCCAAGTGGTAAAGTTCTCTATCTAAGGAGGCCAGCGGACTTGTTGAATCTTCACTTTATTGCAGTCTCCCATCCTGAGCAAGCACAATGGCAACAGTGGGAAGGAAAAACTCCCTTTTAACAGGAAGAAACCTCCAGCAGAACCAGGCTCAGGACGAGCGGCCATCTTCTTTGACCGGCTGGGTTTGAGACAAACAAACACAAATGTTCAACAATGACGATGAAGCATCAAGAAGTACAACAGTTTTGATGTACTTGTACATAGTCATTCAGATGTGTTGAGTAAAGTATGCAAATAAAAGTGTTTTATGTACACTGATTGCATATCAGCATTTCTGGAAAACCTCTGCAGTAAACCCTTTCATTCTGCACCTATTGATAGAGAACTTGTTCATTTTTGATTCCACAGTTTTCAGTGAGCGCCTTCAAGACTTTTAGACAGACGTTTACATCTCAAATCGAGCCTTTTGCTGTGACACAAACCCACTCCTCCTCTCCTCCTGTGTGGGAGTTACGCAATAAATAACCCACGCCAAATATAGCATATACAGGTAGTCCTCGACTTACGAACGAGTTCCGTTCCTACGCCCATCCGTAACTCGAAAATGGACGTAAGTCGGAAAATACATCCAAACGGCACCTCATACGTACAGTACTGTATTTTACCATGCACTTAGCCTATCCTAACACATTACCCTACATACTTATCAAAAAACACATACATTCGGAGCCATAATGAAGGGAAAAAAGAGTTAATGGCCTACTGGTATGCTGGTGAAGCCGTTCCTCCGCCTGTTAGCATGTTAGCTCGGTGTCCCTCCAACATCTGAGGCTGCCTGTAGTTCGTGCGGTCCAGACTGTTTACAGCAAGGTCTGTTAGCATGTTAGCTCTTGTACCAGAGCTCAGAGTTACCTCTGCTCCGGTCTGCCTGTCCAAACAATGAGGTCTCTGTAGTAACTTTCCACTGACTGCGTCAAGCTACTCTTCCCCCTCCCTCCTGTAAACCTGGAAATTTCCGCTGTCCTCCGGTGAGTTTCGGTACTGTATTTTTTGGTGTAAAGGCGCATAAACCGTGTAACTCGAACAATGTTTTTCAATGGGAGGGCGTTTGTAACCACGACACGTTGTAAGTCGAGGCCGTCGTAAGTCGAGGACTACCTGTATTCACATACTTCAAATTATCACTGATTTGTGACATGAAAGTCACTGCTTTACACTGCTTTACTGTAATTAGCTGAACAGGAAGTTGCACCGTCCTGCCTTCTGGGTAAGATGATCTTTTAAAAAGCATCACCTGTGTTAATGCGATGTAGCTGCTGGGTATGAAAGCATGTAACCTTTTGTGTGTAAAGTCAACTAAAGTAAGGCAGCTTTAAAACAGACATATACTTGCGGGATTCTTTTTGTTTGGACATTTCAGTAGATAATTCTTTGCAGAACTGAGCCTGCGGGCAGCAACTTTGCACGCCTTCTGTTCAGTTTAAACAAAGCTAATAAGATGTGTGCATTTATTGCAAACATGGCAGCAATTTATGAAGCGACATGGGTTTAACGCTGCTCTGCTGTCTTGACTCGTGAGAAAGAGAAGAGGAACAGTGTGGTTAGGGATGCCTGCAGCACCATCCCTATGGTTGTGTGTGTGTTGGTCCGGTCTGCTCCACATGTGTTTTATATTACTGTGACAAGGCTGCCCAGCCTCTCTGGGGAGATGGAGAATGTAAGAGACCGAGCAGCTTCCCAACATCTGATGGAATGAGAAACGCACTCGCTGGCTGGTGGGGCTGCTGACGCCACAGTGTGGGAGCGGAGCACAGGGTGGAGGCCAAGCAAAGCCACAACCGACTGTTAGAAAATATCACTCTTTGGCTCCCATTCCTGTTTTCTGAACTAAATTTGGACATTTTGCTTCAGCTTTTCTTTGCAGCAGGCATCGCACTGAACTGCAGCTGTTGGGAGAACAGTCCCAACTGCAGGGAATTTGTGTTCAACTTCAGCCGCCGTCTCGCTGAACTCTGAATGTTCGCAACCAAGTGACAATAGAGTAGTGGCCATGTTTGTGTCTATTATTTATGTGCACGGCTAGAAAAAAATGCATTGTTGGCCGTGCACATAATTTTATTGTTCACCTCCGTCGGCCTTGGCGTGGCCGGTGGCAACCACCCCCCACGTTTATGGTTTAATCTGCTGGAGTGCACTTTCAATTTAAAGACAGGCCCATTTTGGTCCTTTCGGCCATGATTGTGCAGATCCACAGAAGAGCTGGTGCAGTCATGGACCGTTCTGTTTTTTCAAGCATTATTCATCATCAGCGTGGGTTTTAGACTTGGACTTGCATGTTTTCTGTTACAGGAGTTGAGAGGAGTTGGAGATCCTCACAATGATTATTTAGAGAAAATGGTTGTCGCACCAAAAGCATGTTTAAAGCTCGAGCGACAGGGCTGGGCACCTCGGACAAAGTCCCCAAACATTCAGATATTCAGAATACAGGTAGTCCTCGACTTACGACGTAGATCCGTTCATACGCGTCATCGTAAACCGATTTTCGACGTAAGTCGGAATATACGTACATACTGCACCATATACATGTACAGTACTGTATTACCAAGCACTTAGCCTATCCTAACACAGTACCCTACATAATTATCAAAAAACACATACGTTTGGGAGTCATAATGAAGGAAAAAAAGAGTTAATGGCCTACCAGGATGCTGTTGACGCCGTTCTCCTCGGTCCATCCGCTGTACCTGTATTCCGTTTTCCGTTTACGACATAAAACCGCATTCACAGTACAGTACAGTATTCCTCCGCCGCTGCACCGCGTAAAGTACAATATTTTCCGCCGCTCCACCGCGTAAAGTACAATAATTTCCGCCGCTGCTTTACGTTTACGACGTAAAACCAGCCCATCTGCCGTATTCCGCATTCAGTTTACGACGTAAAACCGCGTTCACAGTACAGTGCAGTGTATTCCTCATGCAGCCGCTACGTTTACGACGTAAAACCGGTCCATCTGCCGTGTTCCGCATTCCGTTTACGACGTAAAACCGCATTCACAGTACAGTATTCCTCCGCTGCTGCACCGCGTACAATACAATATTTTCCGCCGCTGCTTTACGTTTACGACGGAAAACCGGTCCATCTGCCATATTCCACATTCCGTTTACGACGTAAAACCTCGTTCACAGTACAGTGCAGTGTATTCCTCCGCCGCGCGTCACAACGTTTATGACGTAAAACTGCGTAACTCAAAATAAGGCTTTTCATAGTAAATGGGAGATGCGTCGTAACCACGAAACGCCGTAACTCGAGGACTACCTGTATAATTCCCCCCTTTCTTGCAGCGCAGTAAAACACCACCCAGTCAAACGTCTTCCCTGCATGTTTCCTTCATATTTTGTATCTAACAGGAACTTAAACTTTATGGATGAGCATTTCACGAACACATTTGTTGAACAGACTTTATTATAGCTTACTGAAAAGCACCAAAACGTGCACAGAACTGTTTTTGTGAAGGGGCTAAACGTCAAAAACCTTTGAAAGGCTGCAAACAAAAGTCACAACATTTCACTCGAACAGCAACAAGCAAGAAAAAAAAAAGCACATCCTCCTCCTCCCTTCCTTGCCTTGTGCCAAAATCACCTCCAGCTCACTGTTCACTTCCTTGCATGCCCACCGACCTTTGACCTTCCTTTGACCCTCGTCGGCTTATCCTTTCAGCCTCCTTGCTGCAGCTTCTCACCCTCGCCAGTTTCATGGTAGGAAGCGTGGTGGGATCAGTCAGACGGAGGAAACAGCTGGGCTAATCTACAGTAGCGCTGAGCTCTGTTTTGATCAACCCCAGGAGGACAGGGAACCTCATATCACCACAGATACCTGATACAACAAATCCCTCCCTTTCCCTTTGCCTAGCACCATGGCTTTTATCACGAGCGAGGAGTAAACAAGCGCAAAAAGGAACACGGGCGGCTCCACAGTGGTCCTCTCTGGAAGTCGCATGCAGTCACGGAGCTGGGAAGGAAGGCACGTCTGTCACATTTGCTCTGTTTGTCTCCTCGCATTATTTGCGAAATTAAAAACGGCGTTATCTCCTGGAAACAGACCCTGTGCCACACAGATGGTTCCGTCTCTTCAAATGGGAAGCCGTTGTGTTACCAGTTAGTCGCACAGACCTTAATCTCGGCTCCAGCCTTCCTTCCTCTCTCTGTCTCTCTCCAACCTCAGACACACAGAGAAAAAAGAGACGGGGAAATCAACCGTATTCACGATGTTTTGTCACCACTGTAGTTTTGCAGAAATTGATCTGCTCGAATAAAGGAGGGAGATCACGCTTTCACGACCAAGTTGTTGCCACACATCTGTAAAAGGTTGTGCATGACGTGTTCCTCCGAGCCTGTTACGCTCAGACATCATCCCATTACAAATGTGCTCGATTTAAGTTGACTTTAGAGAGGAGTGTGATCTATAGGCTTTCAGATAAACACATTTAAATATGTTGGATTATGTCTGAGACCACAGACAAGTTTAGGAAACTCCCTGTTCAGGTGCACATTTTCACATAGCCTATGTTAGAACGTAGTGATGACAAGTTAAAGGTATTGTGACATCATGTTGGAACTATGCATAAAGTGGCACAACATATATATGTTGCATCATTCAACTATGTTCGTTTTTACAAGCAAAATGATAAATCAATGAAAATTTGTTTCAAAGTGATTTTAAACTTGGCGCCGTGTTTCGTCACAGGAAATCCGGGTACTTCCGCATGCGACGTCATGTGACGTAGGGATCATGAAGTTCAGTCTGCGGCTGCTATTAGAACGCAGTTTCATTGTCTTCAAGATCGCCCTTTTTTTAATAAAATAAATAAATAAATGTCACATTTTTGTCATCTGTGTATGTTTCCCATACAAGACGAAATTCGTCTCTGCATTTAACCCAACCACCACCAGGTGGTGCAGTGGGCAGCCATAGAAAGCGCCCGGGGAGCTGGAGAAATAGGTGTGCACTCATAGACACCCCAAGGTGTGTAGTGGCCGGGGTTCGAACCTGGGTCCTTCGGGTCCAAAGTCGGAAGCCCTGCCTCCACACCATCTTGGCCCCATTATTTTGTATAACTTGAAAAATGCTGGTACGTTGTGTCGCATTTGGGTGTTCTAATATCGCCAGTGAACAAGTGAGCCTTTTCACTTTCCCAAAAGATGAAAAACTTCGTCAAGAATGGACATTCTAATAGCAGCCGCAGACTGAACTTTATGTCCCTACGTCACATGACGTCGCATGAGGAAGTACCCGGATGTCCCGTGAAGAAACACGGCGCCAAGTTTAAAATCACTTTGAAACAAGTTTTCATTGATTTATCATTTTGCTTGTAAAAACGAACATAGTTGAATGATAAAACATACCAAAGGTGGGCATATGAACGCAAGGGACCGCTAATGCGCTAATCCGCTTACAGCAGACCTAACGTTTTTGTAAGCGTAACAGCGGAGTGACTAACTTTTATAATTCATAAGCGGATTTGTGCTATTTTTATTTACAATGCAGTACCGCTAATAACTAATTATCTATCAGTAAAAACGAATAAACTTATTACAGGCTCTTAAAATAAAAAACTAAAAATGGACTATTCCATCTTGACATCTTCCGGGTCAGAGGTGAACTCGGTGCTAACGTTTATGGCTAGCTGGTTGTGCTGGGTTACTTGGATAAATCCGCAGAGAACCCCGCTGTTTCAAGCCAAATTAACGCGGCCGGAGGATTTTATTGTGTGTTTTGTGTCCACCACTCGACGGTGAGTCGTTAGTTTTATGTATTTTGGTTACTTTTATGTAGAAATGCGGTGGCGAAACGCCCGTGTATTTGAGATTTAAAAGTGGTCTTAGGGATTAAAAGATCATTCTCTTTTTTGTTAATTTCGTGGCCGAATAGAATATATGTACGTAAAGTATTAAATAAATCCTTT
>JBBPBX010096961.1:0-12941 GCA_038048925.1 Garcialebias charrua
ACAGTTTTATTATGTTCATTATAATAAACCTTATATGCAACACGGGGGGAAGAACCTGGATTGTGACTCAGAGGGCGCGACCCTAAAGCCACACAGTAGACTTTTAATTTTTTACTTTATTGAACTATTGAACGTACAGAACACAAGAACAAAATAACAAATGACAATATCAAATTACAATAATATCAACATGTAAAAATATCTTCTGTCGTACCTCCGAAGGTCCACATATGCTTAAACAAATTAACATATTAACCATAATAAATTTAAATGTTGGTTTATTATTATCTGAGAATTTGCAAATAATCTGGTACAAGTAAAATCAAGAACACGGAACTATTAATGTAACATTTTACATAATTACTCAAATAATTTGTCAGAGGGCTACGTTGTCTGAGCGAGGTGATCGGAGCTGGTTTGTGGTTTTTTAGCACAGTCTAATGAAAGTTTGAACATCTGGAGTGCCACATGGTGGACTTCTCCAGTTCTGCTAGATAGTCGGGGTCGACAACCTTAAATGCTCAAAGAGTCACATGGACCCCACTGGCATTTAAAACGTTGTTTTTTTGTTGTTGTTTTTTTACCTGTCTGCTACGTATAAAAACATGGGAAGGATCATTTTTTTATTTTTCTCTCTGAACTCACGGAATCGTCTCCCAAACTGCGATGGCTGCAGAGGCTGAGGATGACGATGTGTTCATTCATTCAACCTTTATTTAAACAGATAAGTCACATTGAGCCTCGAAGACTGTGTGATGTGACCTGTTTGAACCCAGAGGGGACGTGAGACGGTGTATCAGCGTAAATCTCTGGCTCACACTGTCACTTTGTGCTTGAATGAACCTCCTCCAGCACGTGAGGAGCTGCGCCTCCTCTCTCCTGAAGAGGTGTGTTCAGGTGAGGTGCGTTCGGGAAGGAGGTTGAGGAGCATTAAGTGTAGAACCACTAGACTGAGGAACAGCTTCTACCCTGACGCTATTAGACTCATGAATCTCTAACCAGGATAATCACTGTGACACCACGTGATTGTTGACATGTGCTGCTGATTATTCATGCTGCTGATTTATTTCATGCTGCTGATTTATTTCATGCTGCTGATTTATTTTATGCTGCTGATTATTCATGCTGCTGATTTATTTCATGCTACTGTAGGGATACAGCACTCTCATGTCCGTATGGGATGTGGGCCTCTCCACATCTCTCTGAAACTCTCAGTGTTAGACTTTCTTGAAGCTCTCAAGGACACTATTTTTGTTACAATTATTATGAATTAATGGACACCAATTAATCAGATTGAACTTTCTCTTTAATATGTGTTAATTCAGAATTGATCAACAGTATATTTTTGTCATTTAATGATGATTTTACTAAGCTGGTATATTTTAAATATGCCAAAGTTAAGAGAATATCTCAGAATGATCTTGCTCTAAACTGTCTGCTCTGTGCAGAATTTTCATTCATTCATTCAACCTTTATTTAGACAGGTTAATCCCATTGAGCCTCGAGGACTCATTTACAAGAGAGACCTGTAAACTGTCTTAAAGTTGACTGAACAATCCGTTCGTATTTGTTTGAAGTGTTTTTGGAACGAAGGAAAAGTTCTAGACATAATTTGCTTTCTGTCTCCCGTCCTTTCTAAAAACAATGAATCTGTTCTCAAAACAAATTACATGGCTTGTTCACATGCACCTGCATCGTCTGACGCATGTTTCTCTATGTACTGTCTACCCTATCATCTGTCACTCAAACTCACTCACTTGCAAAGTCACACCCTCTCTAGGGGTACGACAACCAATCAGCAGGAAGTATGTGACTAAGTCACACCCCATTCTTAAAGGGACACTTCCTGTTGATTCTTGGAGTGCAAAGGGAACCACGAGCTCAACCACAGTGAGTTCTCTGGGAGAATGAAAGATGCATAGATGTCTTTCTCCAAGCTGATGTACGTCCGGCCATCAGTCAAAGGCCCACGTCTTCAGCGAGGCTTAAACATCACGTCAGCTGTTAGCCATCTGAGGGTCACTGCTCCAAGCTGTGAACACTTTTTCTGGAAGTTATCTTGAAACCAAACCGGAGCTGATAACATCACTCTGGGAGGCTGAAGCAGACCTCACGAGACCGTGGCAAGATGAGATTTGTCGCCTGTAAAACGCAGCAGGGCATGCGCGTCTGGCTTGACTAATTTACTGGAGTCGAGATAAGAAAATCTTCACAAAGGTAAACGTCGTTTCATCACGGTACGGACGTCCAGCCGAAACCGAACAGAGGATGAGCCACTCTGGTTAAACATCTCAAGATAAGATTCAACCATTTCCTTTCTTTAATCTTCCTCCTTAACTCCTTATGTTTATTTCTAAATGTAAACTGTAAGTTTGTGCCACAGAAATAAGTTAATATAAGACCCATTAACTTGTGTTCTGTTGTCTTATGTTTTAATCTGCTGAAAAGTTAGTTATAAGTTGTGATCGATCAATCTATGTAAATATGTTGTGATTGTAATTTGATGATTTTGTTATTAAATGACTCTGCCTTTGGTAGGTCAACATAATAACGTTTCCTGTCAAGTTACATTACATTCACTGAGCCACAGATTTATTGATTTAATCTGAAAAAGTTGAGAACCCGTATAACTGATGATAAATTTGTGTCAGTCTAAACCTGCTCAAATCTATCATCTAAATTATAGATAAGTCAGCAAACTGACGTATTTATCTATATTATTACACTGCTGATTATTCATGCTGCTGATTTATTTCATGCTGCTGATTTATTTCATGCTGCTGATTTATTTCATGCTGCTGAGTTATTTCATGCTGCTGATTTATTTCATGCTGCTGAGTTATTTCATGCTGCTGATTTATTTCATGCTGCTGATTATTCATGCTGCTGATTTATTTCATGCTGCTGATTTATTTCATGCTGCTGTGCTCAGTCGTGCTCATCTGCTCACACAGATTCACGTTTGTGCTGATGTTGTTGTTTTTTGGCGTATTGTTTTTGTACGACTAGTGCTTAGTGTATTTTTAGTTTAGCGTTTTTCTTAGTTCATGTCTTAGATCTTATCACTGTTTTTATTTACATTTTATACTTATGTTGGATGTAACTGGGACCCTGCATACACAGTTTCATTCCACCACATGTACCACATATGGTGGAATGAAACTGTGCCTGCAGTCAACCTACTTCACATATGGGGAGCAATATTATAGGCAGAAACATGGGTGTGCTATGGGGTCTCCAGTTTCTCCTATTGTTGCCAACCTGTACATGGAGGAGGTAGAAAAGAGAGCCTTGACATCCTTTTCAGGGAGACCACCAAGTCATTGGTTCAGGTATGTTGACGACACCTGGGTTAAAATTAAATCTCAGGAAGTCCAACATTTCACTGATCACATCAACTCTGTGGATAAATATATCAAGTTCACACGAGAAGATGTAAAAAATGGCAGGTTGGCTTTCTTGGACTGTGAGGTCTCAGTTTCTGATAGAGGAAATTTGCAAACTGAGGTGTACCACAAACCCACACACACAGACCAGTATTTACAGTTTGACTCCCATCACCCTCTGGAGCACAAGTTAGGAGTCATCAGGACTCTGTACCACAGAGCAGACAGCGTCCCCACTAACTCAGGAGCCAGACAGAAGGAGAAATCACACACAAAACAGGCTCTAGAGAAATGTGGATATCCTAACTGGGCCTTCCTGAAAGCAGAGAAGAAACCTGAAAGTTATGCACCATAACTCATGTTCCCTGAAGGAAGGGAACGAGGTGCAACATACTTGCTATGGGAATTGTGCCCCCGCGCAATTACCTGAAGGAATATACTCACGCCTTTACGGCAGGGGCGTCACCGCTGCGCCAGAGGCCCTGCCCTCTGGGTACTTAAGCGGCTTGCGCCCCTCCATCTTTCTCCAAAGTTGCACTTCACCAAGCTTTTAGCATTGAAAAGGGCCAGCTATGTTGCACCTCGTTCCCTTCCTTCAGGGAACATGAGTTATGGTGCATAACTTTCAGTTCCCTTTCAGTGTGGTCTCTCAGTGCAACATACTTGCTATGGGAACGTAATCCATTCACGCCCTTGAAATGCTCAGTGAAATGCATGCTGTTCTCTGCATGTAGGTGCGTAAAGCCCTCACTGGGCAGAGAGCCTGTAGCCTTTCCTGTTCCTGAGTGAGGACAGGAACAGGTGGAAAAGAGGAGAGATCAAAGTCTAGACTCCTATGGTTCAGAGTCAAGACCTTGGGAGTGTATGCGGGATTAGGCCTTAGTGTGACCTTTGACCCGTCAGGGGTGAATCTGGTACATGTTGGGTGTACAGATAATGCATGGAGGTCACCCACGCGTTTCGCCGAGCAAAGTGCCAGGAGTAGAGCAGTCTTATAAGATAGTAAATCTATCTTAACCTCGCTCAGTGGCTCGAATGGAGGGTCGCAGAGGGCCAAGATCCCAACCAGGGGTCAGGGTCCTGCTGGGTGGTTTAGTCCGAAGGACACCCTTCATAAATCTTATTATGATTGGATGTGCTCCAGGCGTCCTGTGTCCCCAGCCTTCGTGACAGGCTGAAATCGCTGATAGGAAAACTTTAATCATTGAGTAAGAACGACCTTTTTCCAGTAAATCCTGAAGGAAAGTCAGGAGCTGAACCAAGTCGCATGCATAAGAAATAATATTTCTTTCTGAGCACCAGGCTTCAAAAATACGCCACTTTTGTACGTATAAAGATTATGTTGATCCAGCACGGGCATTTTGTATGGTCAATACCACATTTTCTGGCAAGCCTGACGCCATCAACCTGTTCTTTTCAGCCAACAAGCTGAGACTTTTGGCAGTTCCTGGTCTAAGTGGTTGTACTGCCCCTTCTGGTGACACAGAGGCTGTTAACCCCTGGGGGTCAACCAAAATGGGAAGGAGGCCTCCTTGCTGATGTGCTCCCCAGTTACCCTGCTCAGGGTTAATTGAGGGCCGATGTAACCCGTCATCCTTATTAGACAGGTTTGGAGCAGAAAGTCTATTTTCCTCCTCCAAGTTTGGAGTCCTGTTGTGAGGCTGCGAGTTACATAAACGAGCAGACCTTCTAACTCCAATCCGTTTTCTGGGATGGTCTAGTCTACTGGTCCTTGGCTTTAATGGAGCATTGGTACCAGATAAACCGACCGAGGTCTGTGTTTCACCCTTTGGAAGAGTTATCTCTGAAAGCAGATTTGAATCAGTACAGAACGGGAGGAGACGTGCTGTCTGAGTACTGCTTGGGCAATGCGTGTCGCTCGTTAATAACAAAGGAGCGGCTGCACCGTGAGAGCGTGGGGGTGTTCCTTTTAGTTTGGCAGACTTCAGATTATTTGGTGATAAAGAGTTCAGTTCCCCTCGAAAAACAGGAAGAGAGATCTGATTCGGCTCTGACTTGTTTTCATCTACAGCAGGCTGAACACAGTCACTGTTGTGGAGGTGTGAAGTTTGTGGCTGCCTGAGGGCGTCTGATCTAACGCCCCCATTGTCAGACTCTGTCAGCTTGCCTCTCTGAGGAGCGGACATGTCACGTGTTTGTCTGGTTAATGTATTGGCTGGCCTATCGTTCACAACGAAACGAGGGCTTGAGCACGTGACCCTCCCCACCTGTCCTCATGAGAGGTGTGGGGGGGGGGGGTTCGCAGACGCCTCTGTGTCTGCTCCTAGCAGATGTATCAGAGGCACTCTGCTGGAGTTTATTAATTATGCTAATACCCCGTGGGCCGTGAGGGAGAGGGAAAAAACGGCCTTCTCCCTTTATGACGGCACGCAGGTCAGAGGGACCTGTTATGCTGAAGAATTGTGTGTTGTTGTTGTTTTGTCTTTTGAGAGTTAATAAAACAGAGAGGAGCTGTTTCATTAAATTTATTTGTGCTTATGCGCAATGACGTACATGATTTTATGTCACTCACAGCAGAAAAAGCACGATTTGTGCATGCTGTAAATAAACCAGCTGTTTGTACTATGTTACAAGCAAAGTCTGGACATGAAGGGATCAATCCCATTACCACGTGGGCAGGTGACCGTGTAACGTGGAAACGTGGACCTGGTTCATCAGGCACGTTTTTGTCTGTTGTCACGATTCGCTGAGGAGTCCCTGTGTTTGGTCGCCTGGCGGGGGACAAACCTGTTTTTGCTCCATGCGTGCTCGGTACGAGGTGGGCCCTGCGGAGGTCTTTGCCTAGGATCCTCCTCGTATGCTGGCAGCTTCTGCGGTGGGGCACACGTTGCAGAGTGGTGCAGAGACTGCGCAGATCTGCTACCAGCAGACTCCCTTGGAGGGGCGAAGTTTCTCCGGGGAATTCCCACCCGGAGAGCTTCCGCCTGTCTGCGTCTTTGGTCCAGCTTGGTCTGAATTCGCTCCAAAGCTTTACCAAACAATCCCTCCGGCTTGATCGAGTGGTGGAACAAAGGCACCTTTTGTCCCTCCAGGAGATCCGTCAGAGTCATCCAGAGGTGGCGGATCGCGATGACCACCTCCGCCATTCCCCTACCCTGCGCAACAGCAGCTGTCCCCATCATACGGAGCACAAAGTCTGTTGCCCTGTGGGCTTCATCCAGCAATTTGGCAGCCGCCTGCTTGTCCGTTGTTGTTTGAAGCTGTTGCAGCTTTTCCGCTAGGTAAGCCTCCATTAACACGGACGCGTTCATGGCGCGCGCCGCGAGTCCCTGAGCCCTGTAGCATTTCTCGAGTAGATACGCTGAGGCTCGACAAGCCTTGCTGGGAAGAGTGGGTTTTGTTCCTGATGATTTAGGAGCCAGGTGAAACGCTAGTGTGTCCTCAATCTGAGGCACGTTAGCTATTCCCACTTCATCCATCCCGTCTACGTCGAGGAACTGTGAGAGGGGAAGGAGCATGGGGGCTCGTGGTTGAGTCCAGGTGCGAGTTAGTTCTGTGAGGAAGTCCGGGAACACGGGCATCTTTTGCCTCGTGGCGGCCTGCTGCTTCGAGTAAAAATAGCTTCCTGCCAGCCTCGTGACCTGTTGGCAAGGCGGAGGTTCCGGCCATGGGATGTTCAGGGCGTCCGCTGCTCTGTGGCACAAATCGAACAGAGCAGGGATGGAAAAGTCAGTTTCTGGGAGCACAGGTACAGAGGTCTGGGAGAGATCTTCACCCTGATCCTCCAGTTCCACGTCCACCTCCTCCGCTGAAAATTCATCCGAGGCTGAAATCGAGATCTCGTCCTCGTTCATCATGCCACGGGTGTCAAATTAGACTGTTGGGTCCACCATGGGAGCCAGCATGTCAGGGCTGTCGCCCCATTCGACACGTGTGCTGTCATGTAGAGCCATGCTCTCCAACTCCGGCGTGGGAGTGAGGGGCTCCGTGGTGTCCGCGTCCGCTGTTGTCGCTGAAGTGCCCATTGCTTCGGCGACGAGGTCAACCCGATGCCGCAGCACCGCATCCATCATGAGGCTGCAGTGTGGGCAAAAATTGGGCGTATCCAGTGCTGTTTTTGCATGAAGCATTCCCAGGCAGATTGGACAGGCCTCGTGGGTGTCCGTTACTGCAAGGGAGAAGCTACATCCACTGGGACAGGCACGCGAGGTTGGGCTCGCCGTCCCGCTGGTTTTCCTTGGAAGTCTCGCCTTTCGCTTTCCTTTCTCCGGAGGCATGTCCGAGATGAGGCGAGCGAGTCCTTCTAAAATCTTTTTCCTTTTCTTGTCAAATGTCTCCTCCGTCGCGTCGCTTTCGCTGGCTAGCTCGCTAGGAGTTAGCCAGGTAGCTTTTTCTTGTGGCGTAGTTAGCGCCGTCGAGCGAAGCAACCTGTAGAGAGAGGAGAAAAACTTCGGGGTTAAGAGAAGTGTGCTGGACTAGCTTTCGCTAGTCCAGCAGTACGCAGGAATAATTCTCTGTGCGCTCTGTGTAGGGAGCAAGCTCACCTCTGGTTGAGCGATGAAGCAACAGAGAAGTCCCGCGAAGAGGTAGTTCAGGTTTAAGCGAGGTGAAGGGCAAAAAGAGAAAGATGGAGGGGCGCAAGCCGCTTAAGTTCCCAGAGGGCGGGGCCTCTGGCACGGCGGTGACGCCCCTGCTGTAAAGGCGTGAGTATATTCCTTCAGGTAACTGCGCGGGGGCGCAATTCCCATAGCAAGTATGTTGCACTTAGAGACCAACTGAAAGGGAACCAAACAGGACTCCAGCCAGCCATCAGGTGAAACGAAGGAACCTAGACCCAGACCAGTGGTCATTCCAGATGTTGCAGGAGTTTCAGAGACATTGAGACGTTTATTTTCTAAACACAACGTCCCAGTGGCTTTTAAACCCCAAAATACATTACGGCAAAGACTGGTTCATCCCAAAGATCCAGTCCCCCGGCACAAACAGAGTAATATTGTGTATGCTGTTCAGTGTCAGGAGGGTGATCAGTCTTATATCGGGGAAACTAAACAGCCACTGGCCAAAAGGATGGACCAGCACAGAAGATCAACATCATCAGGTCAGGACTCTGCGGTCTACACTCATCTCCAGGTCAGAGGTCACTCTTTCAGGGATGAAGATGTTCACATCCTTGATAGAGAGGAACGATGGTTTGAGAGAGGAGTAAAGGAGGCCATCTTTGTGAAAAGAAACCATCCATCCATCCATTTTCTTCCGCTTATCCGGGGTCGGGTCGCGGGGGTAGCAGCCTAAGTAGGGAGGCCCAGACTTCCCTCTCCCCAGCCACTTGGAGCAGCTCCTCTGGGGGAATCCCAAGGCGTTCCCAGGCCAGCCGAGAAACATAGTCCCTCCAGCGTGTCCTGGGTCTTCCTCTGGGTCTCCTCCCGGTGGGACATGCCCGGAACACCTCACCAGGGAGGCGTCCAGGAGGCATCCTAACCAGATGCCCGAGCCACCTCAACTGGCTCCTCTCGATGTGGAGAAGCAGCGGCTCTACTCCGAGTCCCTCCCGGATGACTGAGCTTCTCACCCTATCTCTAAGGGAGAGTCCAGACACCCTGCGGAGAAAACTCATTTCAGCCGCTTGTATCCGAGATCTTGTTCTTTCGGTCACAACCCAAAGCTCATGACCATAGATGAGGGTGGGAACGTAGATCGATCGGTAAATTGAGAGCTTTGCCTTTTGACTCAGCTCTCTCTTCACCACGACAGACCGGTACAGCGCCCGCTTCACTGCGGACGCTGCACCTATCCGCCTATCGATCTCACGCTCCAGTTTTCCCTCATTCGTGAACAAGACCCCGAGATACTTAAACTCCTCCACTTGGGGCAGGACCTCCTCCCCGACCCAGAGAGGGCACGCCACCCTTTTCCGGTGAAAAGAAACCGTCCATCATTAAACAGAGGTGGAGGCCTCCGGGTTCAACTGTTCCCCTCTTAGGATCTGTTTTATTACAATTTTAATATTTTCTTATTAACAAAACATTTTATTCTTTTTTCTGACAGTTTAATTTTTTCTCTGCGAAGAACTCTAGTTTTTTAATAACCTGAATCAGAGCTCCAGAACTGATCTGACCCATTTCAGAGGGTTTTATAGTTTTAGTGAGTCATTCAGACTAAAAAATATCCAATCAAGTTTCACAAGTGAAATTAAATATTAATAATACATTAAACATGAATAATAAATTAAATATGCTGGTGTAGATTCTCAGTCGTCCAGGACATGATAAAATAAAAAAAAGGCGTTCAATACAGAACAACTGGACTTTATTTGTAACAAACAAGACGTTTCGCTCATCATCCGATAAGCTTTCTCAATTGGAGACTGTGAGAGGGAGAGAGAAGTTATAAGCAAAGCTGGGCCACTGGTGCACACCAAACTAGGTAAATTGGAAGCTAACACACACACATACTTGGGATAACACGTGGCTGTGACCCATTCAAAGTTCTGTGTGTGAAAGCAGAGCTTACAGAAAACACACACACACCCTACTGTATGTAAATTGACAAAAACCACACTTCACACATTGATAACAGGGACCTGTCAAAGTCTTTGTTGGTCTAATTCACAAACAAAGCTCCTCTGTTCTCATCAGGTGTGAGACGCCTGGGGACCAAATCCAGGGCTGCGCCATAAGTTTTAGAAAGTTGAAATCTTAGACCTCCTCCTCTGTTTAACGATGGTGTAGTGGTTAAGGCGTTTGACTTGGGACCCGAAGGACGCGGGTTCGCGTCCCGGCCACTACACATCTTGGGGTGTCTATGAGTGCACACCTATTTCTCCAGCTCCCCGAGCGCCTTCTATGGCTGCTCACTGCACCGCCTGGTAGGTGGTTGGGTTAAATGCAGAGACGAATTTCGTCTGTGTATGGGAAACATACGCAGATGACAAGATTAGACAATTATTATTATTATTATTATTATTATTATTATTATTTTACATGAATCGTCTCCTTCACACCTCTTTCAAACCACCTGTGCTCTCGGTCCAAAATGTGCACATTCTGGTCCTCAAAAGAGTGTCCCTTGTCTGTGAGGTGGAGGTGAACAGCTGAGTTTTGTCCAGAGGAGGTTGCTCTCCTGTGTTGGGACATTCTTCTGTGGATGGGCTGTTTAGTTTCTCCAATGTAGAGATCTGGACAGTCCTTGATGCACTGAACTGCATAAACTACACCACTCTGTTTGTGTGTAGGTGTTTTGTCCTTCGGGTGCACCAGCCTCTGTCTGAGAGTCCTGCTGGGTTTGAAATGTACTGGGATGTTGTGTTTGTTGAGAATCCTTCTGAAATTCTCTGATAGTCCAGCAACATAAGGGATGACAATGTTTTTTCGTCTGTTCTCCTTTTTCTGTTCCTTATTGTGTTTTGGAAATTTCCTCGCTGACTTGACAAAGGCCCAGTTAGGATATCCACATGTTTGGAGAGATTTTTCAATGTGTTTCTGTTCCTTTTTCTTCCCTTCTGTCTTCGTGGGGATGTGATCGGCCCGGTGCTGTAAAGTTCTGATGACAGAAAGTTTGTGTTCCAGTGGATGGTGAGAGTCGAACAGGAGATACTGGTCTGTGTGGGTTGGTTTTCTGTAAACTTCAATGTTGAGACTGTCCTCTCTTTCCATGTGAACCAAACTGTCCAAAAAAGGAAGCTACCTAGTTTGGTGTGCACCAGTGGCCCAGCTTTGCTTATAACTTCTCTCTCCCTCTCACAGTCTCCAATTGAGAAAGCTTATCGGATGATGAGCGAAACGTCTTGTTTGTTACAAATAAAGTCCAGTTGTTCTGTATTGAACGCCTTTTTTTTTGAATAAATTAAATATTAATAATAAATTAAACATGAACACGTTCAGAGCAGGATGGATGTTTGAAAACACCTGAAATGTCCCTTTAAAGTTTTCTGGAGCCGTTTTACAACTTGTTGCCGTGACGACCAGAATCGGAGCAGAAACTGGATCAAGAGCTGCTTCCTGGACCAGTGAGTCCAGAACACGTTAAAAACATTGTTGTTGTTTCAGAGTCTGAATTCAAACTGAACGTTTTGAATGATCATTTATTGATTGATTGATTTTTTTATTCATCTATTTGTTCATCTGGGTTCAGTTTGAACTTTTAAACTAATCTATGTTTTTATTTTATTATATTTTTTTCTTCCAGTTTTTCTTCTGGTTGCACTAATTCTGGCTCGGATGTCCAACTGTCTCTGAGGACACCTGGACGAGTCAGATGTCCATCACAGGGACAAAGACTGAATGTTCACACTGGTCCTGTGGTTCTACTGGACCGGTCCTGGGACCAGACCGGTCCTGTATACAGGAGGACCGGTCCAGTCCAGTGGTTCTACAGGAGGACCAGACCAGTCCAGTGGTTCTACAGGAGGACCGGTCCAGTCCAGTGGTTCTACAGGAGGATCAGACCGGTCCAGTCCAGTGGTTCTACAGGAGGACCGGTCCAGTCCAGTGGTTCTACAGGAGGATCAGACCGGTCCAGTCCAGTGGTTCTACAGGAGGACCGGTCCAGTCCAGTGGTTCTACAGGAGGACCAGACCGGTCCAGTGGTTCTACAGGAGGACCAGACCGGTCCAGTGGTTCTACAGGAGGATCAGAGCAGAACATACCTGACTGGGCCATCACGGTTCCGACCAGCAGAATCAGCCAAAACATCAGAACAGACCCGTTTCCAAACATCTTGGACTCTGAGCTCTCAGGACCGAGCAGGTTTGAAGAGATCCAGTCAGTGTGAGAGTCTCTGGGGATGGTGCTGGACCCACGGGTCGGTTCTGTTAATCAGTAACTGTCTTACCTGCTGCCTGACACCAGCAGGGTTCTGCTCACTCAGCCATTCAGCCAGGTTCTGGAGAACATGGACGACCCCATCGGGGTCCAGATGTGCGGTTGCCATGGAAACCAGAACCCTGTGTCATCAGATTTGACAGAATCAAACATTTACGTCTGGTTCTGGTCCAGTTTCACACAAACATCTCAGAGAAGGCGGTCCTTTGATGTCTCAGGAAACAGACCAAATATGGGCGTGAGCCACAAACAGCAGGAACAAAGGTGACACAGGAAGAGAAAGAGTTTCAGGTTCTGACCAAACAAACAGAGATTCAGTTCTTTAGATAATGATAATAATAATAATAATAATAATAATAATAATAATAATAATAATGATGAATTTAATTTATAACACACTTTTCATTAATGAAAATCTCAAAGTGCTAGATCCACCCGACTGCGTCCTCCTGATCCAAAGAGGTTCTGGACACCAGGCCCCGACCCACCAGGCCTGCTCTCAGATGTCCTGGTTCTGTTCATTCATTCAACCTTTATTTATTTAGTTAGTCACGTAAATCTTATTGTTTAACCTCCACTGGGTCTCAGTTTGACTTTCTGAACACGAGGTCTGGGACTGGACCTGCTCGGTCCAGGTCTTGGTCCAGGTCTTGGTGCATCTGGTTGCTCCTGCTCCTCCTGAGGCTCAAACACCAGCAGAGTGTCACTTTGTGAAGAAGAACTGATGCTCAGAGTTTTATTAATAATTACAGGTTTTATTATAGAGTTTTATTAA
>JBBPBX010096962.1:0-12940 GCA_038048925.1 Garcialebias charrua
ATCCCCGGCGGCACAAATAGCTTTGACAACAGACGCATCTGATGTCGCGGTGGGGGCTGTGTTAGAACAGCAGGTGTCAGGAGTTTGGCAGCCGCTTGCATTTTACAGCCGTACGCTGCGGGACAATGAGCTTAAATACAGTGTTTTTGACAGAGAGTTGCTGGCGCTTTACCTAGCTACACGCCATTTCAGGTTTTTCCTGGAAGGCCGCCAGTTCACTGCATACGTTGACCACAAACCCTTGGTGTTTGCTATGTCGAAAATTTCTGACCCCTGGTCTGCCCGCCAGCAACGCCACCTCGCAGCGGTGTCTGAATTTACTACAGACATTCAGCATGTGGCTGGAAAGTCCAACGTGGTGGCCGACTGTCTCTCCCGGGTGCTGATCTCCCCCGTGTACGTGGGCATCGATTTTTCTGCCATGGCTGCGGACCAACGTAGCGACGCAGAAATACTCGAGCTCCAGTCCGGGCCCACGGGCCTCGAGTTGGAGGAACGGCAGGTGGATGACGGAGGTCCTCTCCTGCTCTGTGACGTTTCTACTGGCAGGCCCCGCCCCCTGGTTCCAGTTTCATGGCAACGCCGCGTTTTTGACTCCTTGCATTCCCTTTCTCACCCAGGTGTTAGAGCATCGGTGAAACTGGTCAGCTCAAAGTTTGTTTGGCCCGGTCTGCGTAAAGCGGTTAAGGAGTGGGCAGCAGCGTGTGTCCCATGTCAGCGTGCTAAGGTTGACAGGCACACCAAAGCACCTTTGGAACCTTTCCCTATCCCTAGTCGGCGGTTTGACCATGTGCACGTGGACCTGGTGGGCCCTCTGCCTCCATCACAAGGTTTTACTCATCTGCTGACTATGATAGATCGGACCACCAGGTGGCCTGAGGTGGTTCCTCTGACATCCACAACGGCTGCAGTGGTGGCCCGGGCATTTTTGTCTACCTGGGTTGCACGTTTTGGCCCCCCTTCAGACATTACATCAGACAGGGGCCCGCAGTTTGTTTCTGAGCTTTGGTCTACCATGGCCAAGGGCCTGGGGACGAACGTTCACAGGACCACAGCTTACAACCCTCAAGCTAATGGTTTGTGTGAACGGTTTCACAGGTCATTGAAAGCTGCACTGCGCGCTGCATTGACCGGTGACAACTGGATTGACCGTCTTCCCTGGGTTTTGTTGGGTTTACGTACCGCATCCAAAGAGGACCTGAACTCTTCCCCGGCTGAACTGGTTTTCGGTCAGCCTGTGCGCGTCCCCGGTGAGTTTTTACCTGAGGTACCCTCACCACAGTTCGCTCCGCCGTTGCAACATTTTTCGTCTCAGGAGGACTCCGTTCGTGTCCCTGGCCCGGTACACCATTGTTTACCTCAGTCATTTGTCCCTAAGAGTCTGGAGTCCTCTAAATTTGTTTTTGTCAAACACAATGCACACAGGACACCACTACAGCCTGTGTATGATGGACCGTTTCGGGTTCTTCAGCCAGGTCCAAAACATTTCCTTTTAGATTTAGGGGGTCGTACTGAGACTGTCTGTATTGATAGGCTTAAACCAGCTCATGTTATGTCAGATGATCAGGTTGTTACGGCCCAGGCTCCTCGCAGGGGCAGACCTCCATCCACGTTGCTAACGGATTGCTGCCCTCCTTCCAGAGACTCTCAACAACCATTGGAGCCCGAATCTTCTGCAGCCCCTCCTCGTCACCCCCCGCTTCATCGAACTGGTTCTGCGGGGCCCAGGTTCAGCCGTTCTGGGCGTTTAATCAAACCTAAAATGCGGGACTAGTGATGGACCTTACTGGGTGTTCTGGGGGGGCGTGTGTGGTGGACCACTAGGGGGCTCTACTCACACCCAGTGGACCCAATGTGTTAAGGATGCTTTTATTGTGAAAGGTCCAGAGGACCGGATGTTATGTTGGTATATAAGGCGGTGTTGGGTGGTTTTCCCGCCAGTTGAAAGTAGGAGTGAATAAAGTGAAGACCTGCATCCCGTCTCCTGTGTCGTCTCTTCACCACCTCCTACAAGATACTTGTAAAATGTTTCCAAGCCCACAGAGGCAAATTTGTCCTTCAATTCTACTTCACACTGCAAATAAATGATTTCAACATGTCAACAGCACATCAGAAGCTCTGATGGTGAGAGAAAAACTGCTAATTCTGTCTCGAGTTTGCCTTTGTGGCGGTGCTGACACGACTGTGGCTTCGTGCACTCGGCCCATCTTGTGTGCGTAATTTTAATCATGTACCCTGTCAATAAAGATATATTCTATTCTTCTAAAGACCTGAAATCGCTTCTCAAACTCCCTCACAACCCTGAAATCTTGTTTTTGTGCTGTTTCACATCAGGATGAACGCTTGCTGCTCACATGAAGACAGGGAAAATGAGCAGAGCCTCCGTTTGCTATCTGCTGCACAAAACACAGCGCCTCTATAGCGGACAATATAGGAACTGCAGATTTTTAAGAAAATGGCGTTTATTTTTATTTTTTTTATTTATTTATTTAATAATTCAGATTCATCTGCGGGCCGACTAAAACCCCCTGGCGAGCCGGATGCGGCCCGCGGGCCGGATCTTTGACACCCCTTAGTCGATTTTTAAAGTCCAATTCTCCACTTATTATAAATTGAGATTCAATTTATGTCCTCAATAGATTAAAATTAAAGATGTATTTATTTAAGACCTGTCTGTGAGGGCTACTCCCTCCTTAGCACTTTGAGATTTCCATTAATGAAAAGTGCGTTATAAATTGAATTCATTACTATTATTATTATTATTTATTTTTCTTCAAACCCCAATCTGTCCTCTTCTTTTATTCATCTGACTCCAAACAGTTATTAAAATCTGCACCTGCATCCTTTTACTTTTATTAAATGTTTCAGAACGAATAACCCAACTGGATGACTAAATTAAATTAAAAAAAAGTGACTCCGACCTGTTTTTGGTTTTTCTAGAAATTATTATGCTCCTGTCTGCAGTACCTTTTTTCGTCCATCAGGGGTCTCCATTATACTCAGGCTCAGTGTTGCCAGCTGTATGATAATTATCATATTAGTACGATAATTTTGCCCTCTGTACGATGTACGATCAATAATCCCGAAAAAGGCCAAAAATACAATAATTTGGCCATTCTGTGAACGTGTAGGTGTGATTGGTTTCCATCAGCCTGTCGCAACTGTCCATCGGGGTTTTTTGTGAACCCTGAAGGCGTCTTGGAATTCTAGCTAATCGTGCTTTTCCAAATGTGACAGAAGACTTTCTGTAGAGCTCATTAATTACCACCAGACAATAATGCGTATTAATGTCTATGGTTCTCCCCAGTACTGACACCACAAAGTTGTGAGTGCCTGTTAAACGCTACAGTATTCAACAATAGAGTGACTATGGAGCATACTTATTTTGTTTATGATGGGTGTACGATAATCCTACATTTCTCACCTGGCAACCCTGCTCAGGCTATACACGAAACGACTGTCTTTTGCTTCATAGTTGCCAAGTCCGCTTATTTCAAGCGGCATTGGGCTTGTTTTTTCCCTGGAGTCGCTATCAAATTTGATCAGCCGCTTGTGGCGGGCCTGTTTTTGCTTCTCGCGGCAACACGTCCTCATTCCTGACTCCTCCTGCATCTTACGTTTGGTCAGACCGCCCCCTGCAGCCCTCTGCGTCACTCTCTTTTTGAAGTGGGAACTCCCTACTCGTCAGTACTTCACGCAAAGAGTTCTTAGTGAATGTTATTGAGCTGTCTAAGCGTACTTGTGTACAGTAGGTGGCAGTATCACCTCTGAAAATAAAATAAAATAAATAAATAAAATGACCGGAAGACGGGTCCCAGCCGTAAAAAAAAGAAAAAACAAGGAATTAGCTGATGTGATGTCATCGTAAATGCGACCTACATTTTTCCACATGCGGTAAGTTGAATAACTCCAAAATGTTTCTGTACTATTACAATCAAAACAACAACAAAAAAACGAACTTGTTAGCTTACAAAGTTGCTGATGGCAGTTTTAGGGTTTAATTGTGGCAGCAACTGTGCCACAGCGCATGTCTGAAGACATAAATACGTTTTTATCTGCCAAAAATGTGCAGTAAAGTTGCTAATCCTTCACTGCTAGTGCTTAGCTAATCATTTAGCTAGCCATGGTAGATGCTGGTGAAGATTCTCAGTCGTCCAGGACATGATAAAATCAAAAAAGGCGTTCAATACATAACTGGACTTTATTTATTTATTTACAAGTCCAGTTGTTTCTGTATTGAACGCCTTTTTTTTTTATTTTAGCCATGGTAGAGTCACAGAAATGTTAATACTCAAGCTTTTTGTTGCCACTTTGTATAATCTGAGGGTTTCTAAGCATCAGTGTTCCAAGGCTGGGCTCATAATGATATAGGATTCAAGGATTTATATTGTCATTCACATCACATGTGGTACATGATGTGGAATGAAATGTGCACAGGGCCCCAGTTACATCCAACAAAATACAAACTGTAAAGAAAAACAGTAGTAAGATCCAAGACATGAACTAACAGTATACTACATTCACTAAACTATTACTACTAATACACAAAACTAAGAATACACTAATCACTAATAGAACAAAAACAAAAAAACAAACAAAAAAGCGTTCAATACATAAACAACTGGACTTTATTTGTTTATTTGTACAGTATTTGTAAAGGGAGCGGCCGTGGCGTAGTGGTAATGGCAGTCGTCCCCCGATCGGAAGGTTGGAGGTTCGAATCCCAGTTCCCCACACCATGTGTCGTTGTGTCCCTGGGCAAGACACTTAACCCCGAGTTGCTCCCGGTAGGACTGGATGGCGCCTTGCATGGCAGACTACCGCTACCGGTGTATGAATGGGTGTATGAATTGTTGGATGGCTGGTACTGTGAAGCACTTTGGGGCCCCTCATAGGTGGCTGGAAAGCACTATATAAATAAGCTCCATTTACCATTTGTAACAGAAGACGTTTCGCTCTTCATCCAAAGTGCTGAAGGGCGAAACGTCTTCTGTTACAAATAAAGTCCAGCTGTTTCTGTATTGAACGCCTTTTTTTGATGTATCATGTCCTGGATGACTGAGGATCTTCACCAGCATACAAAAACAATGTGCCAAAACAACAGCAGCACGAACATGAGTCCATGTGAGCAGATGTGGACGAATGAACACAGCAACATGAAGTAATCAGCAATATTACAGTGATTTTTTTTTTCACAGTGATTTTTTATTAGAAATGTTATTATTAATTCTATACAGTATAGTCCACCCAGTCTGGACACACTGATTATAGTTAGTTAATTGACTTGCAGTTAAATAAAAGCTTTGACAATTTTCCAGATGAATGACTGGATGTACTGTACTTGTATCACTGTGATTTTATTGTATGTACAAGGACACAGCAACGAGGGTGTACAGCACAACCAAAGTCCTCTAGACCTATCATTTTAGGGTTAGGATTACCAGTAACTGTCTGTTGTTTTATTACTGTGGCAAGACACATGAAGAGCTTCCGAAATCTGAACACTTCTTTTTTTTTCTCTCAACAGGTTCTTCTTCATTGACCAGAGCTTTGCAACAATTTATGTACACTTCTCTACAAGTCACACCACAAAGGCACTTTTACGTCATATCTATCTGTCATCTATCTGTCATATTTATCTGTCATCCTTGTGTCCGTAATTTGTCTTGTTCTTCTCTCTGTGTCTTGGCTTCTGTTTTGTCATTTGTGAATAGTTCTATTTGTTACTTTTGTCCATCAGCTGTCTTTGTATCCTTTTTTCCACATTGCCATAACTGCTTTTTGTTTAGCTATGTCACGTCCCAAGTTCAGACCCTGCACACTTTGCCAAGCCCCCAATCAGGCAAACAGAAAATCCTGTTTCCTGCTTTCAAAGTCTTTACACAAAAAAAGTACTTAAATGAAAAAGTTGATGAGCAGTGGGGGCAAGCTGTTTTGAAAAGCAGAAACACTTGCCGAATAATTGATTATGCGCATATCGCAGTGAGTAGAAATTATTAAGACTGAAAACCTCTTTCTTTGATTTAATGCTTTTTGTAAATGAGCATAATGTAATCTATTCTCTGCAAAGAACGTCTTGTTTGTTGTTACATTTACCTTTCTGCTTTGACTTGACCCATTTTTAGTGGTATGTATGAAAATGTTGACATGTTAACACCGAATAGCATTTTTGATTTTGGCAACGTAAAACATATTACCAATATCTTTCTAAAGATAAAAAAACTAATCTAATAGCATGTTAGTAAAGTACAAGCCCAAAACCAGAAAAGTTGGCACGTTGTGCAAATCGCAAATAAAAACAGAATACAATGACTTGCAAATCTTTTTCAACCCATATTCAACTGAATAGAATGCAAAGACAATATATTTAATGTTCGAACGGAGAAACTTTATTTTGTTTTGCAAATAACCATTAACTTAGAATTCAATGGCAGCAACACATTGCAAAAAAGTTGGCACAGGGACATATTTACCACTGTGTTACATCGCCTTTCCTTTTAACAACACTCAGTAAACGTTTGGGAACTGAGGAGACCAATTTTTGAAGCTTTTCAGGTGGAATTCTTCCCCATTCTTGCTTGATGTACAGCTTAAGTTGTTCAACAGTCCGGGGTCTCCGTTGTCGTATTTTACGTTTCATAATGCGCCACACATTTTCAATGGGGGACAGGTCTGGACTGCAGGCAGGCCAGGGGAGGACCCGCACTCTTTTGCTACGAAGCCACGCTGTTGTAACACGTGCAGAATGTGGCTTGGCATTGTCTTGCTGAAATAAGCTGGGGCGTCCATGAAAAAGACGTCGCTTGGATGGCAGCATATGTTGCTCCAAAACCTGTATGTACCTTTCAGCATTAATGGTGCCTTCACAGATGTGTAAGTTACCCATGCCTTGGGCACTAATGCACCCCCATACCATCACAGATGCTGGCTTTTGAACTTTGCGCCTATAACAGTCCTGATGGTTCTTTTCCTCTTTGGTCCGTAAGACACGACGTCCACAGTTTCCAAAGACAATTTGAAATGTGGACTCATCAGACCACAGAACACTTTTCCACTTTGCATCAGTCCATCTCAGATGAGCTCGGGCCCAGCAAAGCCGGCGGCGTTTCTGGATCTTGTTGATGAATGGCTTTTGCTTTGCATAGTAGAGCTTTAACTTGCACTTACAGATGTAGCGACGAACTGTAGTTACTGACAGTGGTTTTCTGAAGTATTCCTGAGCCCATGTGGTGATATCTTTTACACACTGATGTCGGTTTTTGATGCAGTACCGCCTGAGGGATCGAAGGTCACGGGCATTCAATGTTGGTTTTCGGCCTTGCCCCTTACGTGTAGTGATTTCTCCAGATTCTCTGAACCTTTTGATGATATTACGGACCGTAGATGGTGAAATTCCTAAATTCCTTGCAATAGCTCGTTGAGAAAAGTTGTTCTTGAACTGTTCGACAATTTGCCCACGCATTTGTTCACAGAGTGGTGACCCTCGCCCCATCCTTCTATGTGGATGACTGAGCATGTCAAGGAAGCTGCTTTTATACCCAATCATGGCACCCACCTGTTCCCAATTTGCATGTTCACCTGTGGGATATTCCAAATAAGTGTTTGATGAGCATTCCTCAAATTTCTCTGTCTTCTTTGTCACTTGTGCCAGCTTTTTTGAAACATGTTGCAGGCATCAAATTCCAAATGAGCTAATAATTGCAAAAAATAACAAAGTTTACCAGTTCGAACGTTAAGTATGTGGTCTTTGCAGTGTGTTCAATTGAATATAGGTTGAAAAAGATTTGCAAGTCATTGTATTCTGTTTTTATTTGCGATTTCCACAACGTGCCAACTTTTCTGGTTTTGGGCTTGTAATTTGTGTTATTCTCTTATCAATTTCAGGTGCGAAAAGTTGATGCTTTAGGCTATAAGCCTGTTTTATTAATGGGAAAAAAGTAAAGGCTTCAAACAAATGGGTAGCAGATGTCATTGCCCATTTCGAACCCACTGCTTGTACCGTACAAGTCCTGGAGAAGACGCAGAGAGTCTACGAATTTCTCCTTGCTAACGGTGATGTATTTGTGCATTTGTGTGTACTTGTATAGTGCTTTATCAAGTCCACAGAGAGCAAGAGAGATATGTGTCTATACAAATTTATAAGTGTATTTTCTGTAAAACTGCATGTTTTATAGACACCTCTGTACCAGTTCAACCGGACACCCCCACAGACCAGCAGTTTGTTCCACCCAAAGAACAGACTGAGGACCCAATGAACCCAACAGACTAGCAGACAAGAGACCGTAAGTGAGGAGCAGCCTGGTCCAGTGATCCTGCCAGAGATCCTGGAAGAGAGAGTGATTGTGCTCGATTTGCTTCCTGTTTGTTCTCCAGTTCTTCCATGTTCCAAGTCTTTACAAAATAGGAAAAGCCACAGAAGCGCCTCTCCAACAACCTCTACTTCCACTCCACCATCTGTTTCCCCCACAGACCAACCATATCTGCGATCACTTCATCCACCTGCTGGCCATGCTATTTCTAAACCTTTAAGTCTGAATAAGAAGAGAAAAAGTAAGTTCTGTTTTCCTTATTCCTGTGATCGTCTTTTTCACTAAACTCATCTTCTCAAAAAATAATGTTTGTCTTTGGCCTTGTCTGCGAACCTTTGTAACAGTGCACAGTTTTATTTTATAAATGTATAACTAACCCCCTGTGAAAGACCTGACCCATGGCAAATTTGAACAAAATGAGTGGAGCCAAGAGACACGTCCCAAGCGTGATCCAAGCTGTGATCATGACAAATAAAGCACTGTTGTCAAATTATCCACTTTGTTGCCATATTCATACATTTTTAAGACTCCAGTAGTGAGTTTTTATCAAAACACAAATGAGTGATAAGTCTAGCAACTCTTTCTACGTTTTTTTACTTCTATGGCGACAACGCTCTGAAGGTCAGCTGCAGCCTGTCCTGGGTGTCTGTCCTGTGCCCCCTCATCTTGAAAGCACTGCAGTCAGTCTGACCGTTGTCTGTCCTGCAGCATGCCATTGACTGTAGTCAGAACAGAGGAGAACTATTCCAACTGTGTCCATATTCAAAATAAATCACACATTTGCAAAGCAGAGTAATGCTACCAATCAATACTCACCATGAAAACGCTTGCTGTTCCAACTCCCAACACGCCACTGGGTGGGGTTTTATGTCTCAGTGAGATGGTTATATGCAAGAATGCGGTGCTGAGTGACATGGTTGTACCAAGCTGTTCCGCTCGAACCAATTGGCAAACTCAACTATAAACCGGATTCCAAAAAAGTTGGGACACTAAACAAATTGTGAATAAAAACTGAATGCAATGATGTGGAGATGGCAAATGTCAATATTTTATTCATAATAGAACATAGATGACAACCATAATTGTACAGTGTCTCTTTAAGACACACTAGTATCGCTGATGATGTCACACGCATGCGCCCACCGTCTCCCTGTAGAGAGCGTTGGAAAAACGTGTTGACGACACACACATGGACTAGAAGGAACATGCTAGCTCTCTAATTGTAATAACGTTACGGGTTGTTTGGATGCTATTTTACTTTGTTTGTTTATATAATGGCCGTTCAACCGGGCTTGTAAGGTTGTTGAAGAGTTTGCCGATTAAAAGGACAACACTGTGGAATTCTCAGTACCAGTGTGGTTACTAATTACCTCCTCTCCATCCATAATTACAACCCAAAACGTTACATTACGTAGGAGAAGGATCCGGTACTGAAATGTCCAGCCTGCAGTCCAGATCTTTCACCTATAGAGAACATTTGGTGCATCATAAAGAGGAAGGTGCGACAAAGAAGGCCCAAGACGATTGAACAGTTAGAGGCCTGTATTAGACATGAATGGGAGAGCATTCCTATTTCTAAACTTGAGAAACTGGTCTCCTCTGTCCCCAGACGTCTGTTGAGTGTTGTAAGAAGAAGGGGGGATGCCACACAGTGGTAAAAATGGACTTGTCCCAACTTTTTTGGGATTTGTTGACGCCATGAAATTTTGAAACAACATACCTGTATTTGTCACTCAAAATGATACATTCGCTCAGTTTTAACTTTTGATTTGTGATTTGTGTTCTATTCTGAATAAAATATTAGATGTTGGCACGTCCACATCATTGCATTCAGTTTTTATTCACAATTTGTTTAGTGTCCCAACTTTTTTGGAATCCGGTTTGTAACCATTCCACTTAAGGAGGCCAACACTAAAATGTCAAAATTTGCACATAAACATAGACCCCTAAATAACATATTTAGAAAGTTTATCATTAAAAAAAAGTTTATTTGGGGCGAGTTAAGTATTACGTTTTGCATTAAAATATAGTTAGGTAATATATCAGTCTCATTTAATTTCATAAAATTTGTAAATCTATGTTTAGAAAAATTTAAAGTTTAGAATGATTATAAAAGATTGAAGTCACCACACTAATTTTTACTTTTTTAATTTTCACTTAATTCCTTATTTTGTGTTTTTTTTTTCATTCAACCTTTATTTATACAGGTTAATCAAGGAGCCAAGATGGCGTAGTGGCAGGGCTTTTGACTTGGGACCCGAAGGACGCGGGTTCGCGCCCCAGCCACTACACACCTTGGGGTGTCTATGAGTGCACATCTAATTCTCCAGCTCCCCGAGCGCGACTACGCTGCTCACTGCACCACCTGGTGGTGGTTGGGTTAAATGCAGAAGACCAATTTCGTCTGTCAAGTATGGGAACATACACAGATGACAAATGTGACAAATTATTATTATTAATCAAGCCTCAGGTACTCATTTACGAGAGAGACCTGAATTTCTGTGTATGGATGTATCTAATCTGTTTTTCCATTTTTGTATTTAAGGTTGCCGAAAATGTAGTAAGCAGACTGTGTTCCCGTTTGTATCCATCACTGAGCGCAGGACAAATGCGGTAAGAGTTAAAGTGTAATCTATTGATTGACTCACCTGACCTCAAAGCAACAAGTGGACTGTTCCCAAGCACTGCAGTCAGTCTGACAGTTGTCTGTCCTGCAATGTACCTTTGCTATTAGTCAGCGCAGAGAGGAAACACATTCCACTCTGTGTCCACATTACAAATAAATCACACATTTTGAAAGCAGAGTAAGGCTTTTGATCACTGCTCACTGCGGTCACGCTCACTATTCTAACTCGTGACTTGCCACTGGGCATGGCTGTGTGTCTGACTGTGACGGTTTAGTAAACCATGCATATATTAAAGTGGGAGTTGTGATCTCTTTGTAGGTGTCAGTCTCCCCCTACATCACCCCAAAAAACATAGTTACACAGGAAATTGTCGGCATACATAGGACAATTTGGAACTAGGCTATAACTTAACAAAATGTGAACATATTTGTGCTGTGAGTGAATAAATTATGGCTTTCTTTTTTTCCCCCTTCTGTTTAGGGCAAAGAGGAAGTAAAAATTAATTGGGTGCCTTGATCTGATTGGTAAGAAATTATTTAGCTTTCATTAGATATGTACAGTATTTCTATTGAAAGGGGCAGTATCATGGAAAATCAAAATTTTGAGCTTTACATCATGTTATAATGTCATCAAAGCTACCGTATTTTCCGGTGTATAGGTCGCACCTTTTTATGGTTTTTTCAAGGCCTGCGACCTATACACAGGTGCGACCTATATATGGCTTGTTATTACTTTCAGCGAAACAAATTTTTAAATCCAGCTCATTTCACAATTATGTTCATTTATTAAAGAAAAGTTCAGCTCAGACACATATTTGCTATAATTTTTATCAAACAAATAATTGTTTTTAAGTGTTAATCTTCTTAAAAGCCTTGCTGTGCGCTCCTGTGGCAGACATTTGCAGCAGAGCTAAACGTAGGTGCGACCTATACACCAGTGCGACCTATCTAGGGATTTTTCCAATCTATTGGTGATAATTGGACAATGCGACCTATACACAGGTGCGACCTATACACCAGAAAATACTGTATACCTGGACTGTTGCTTTGATTTTTTTCATGCATGTTTGACAAATCCTGTAATATCCCATGTCAAACAAAAATTAGTGGTGGTACATGAATGCTTACTTTCCCAAAGCGCTATTGCCACAAAGCTGCTCCTCTGAGCTTCTGCCCCAGAAAGCACACATTCCTCGTGCCTTCCCTCTACAGCTCCTCCAGACCAATATACTGTAAAATGGCACAATTTGCCTAGAAAAAAACATAATACTGTCCCTTCAATAGTTCGTGCTGGCAGTAATCTGAGACTTGCACTTTTTTGTATGTTTTGATTTTTTGAGACTATTGCAACATAAGAAATACAGTATAAAATAAACACTGAAATACAAAAGCTTTGTAAAACATGTATGCATTTTACAAAGATGAATTTATGAACAGTACAGTAAATACACAACCTTAATTTAAAATTGTTGGTATTTTCTAGCGGGAAAACCTTGGATGACACGTGGGAACCTGAAGGTCAATTCTCACAGTTTGCTGTCTCTGACGTGCCACCTCCTTGAGCCTGCAAGCAAGTCCTTCCAAGAATGTGTTTTTTTGTGGGTTTTTTATGTTACAAAGTGTTTACGGTACTCTTTTCCCTTGTTCAGTCCATTAAAGATGGTGCTGTAAAGAGTTGTTTTTTATTGTTTTGAATGTTGATGTGGATGTATGTACTAAGTAATGTCTCTACAAATACCAAAACATTATAAACAAAAGTGATTACCACTTGGAAGTGTTTTTATGTTGAGAATCTATAAAGTTAGCACTACCTTGTTGTATAGTAAAAATTAATATTTTTAAAGTAAGATTAGATTTGCTAAATGTATTTACTTTATAATAGTAACATTTTAGATGGCGTTACCGGAGAAGAGTATGAACAAAGACGTTTTTACATTATGTCCAGGTAAGCTGACCATAATAGAACAAAGAATTACAAATTTTAATAATGTAACCATTACTGCAT
>JBBPBX010096963.1:0-12940 GCA_038048925.1 Garcialebias charrua
AAGACAAGTTTAAACTCACACATGAGAGTCCACACAGGAGACAAGCCATTTCCTTGTGAACTTTGTGGACAAAGGTTTAGTCATAAGACACATTTAAACACACACATGAGAGTCCACACAGGAGACAAGCCATTTCCTTGTGAACTTTGTGGACAAAGATTTAGTCAGAAGAAAAGTTTAAACTCACACATGAGAGTCCACACAGGAGACAAGCCATTTCCTTGTGAACTTTGTGGACAAAAATTTAGTCATAAGACAAATTTAAACACACACATGAGAGTCCACACAGGAGATAAGCCATTTCCTTGTGAACGTTGTGGACAAAGATTTAGTCGGAAGACAAATTTAAACTCACACATGAGAGTCCACACAGGAGACAAGCCATTTCCTTGTGAACTTTGTGGACAAAGATTTAGTCAGAAGACAAATTTAAACACACACATGAGAGTCCACACAGGAGACAAGCCGTTTCCTTGTGAACTTTGTGGACAAAGATTGAGTCAGAAGACACATTTAAACACACACATGAGAGTAGGGGTTGAACGAGTACATAATTTTTAACCTCGACATTAACATAAAAAAACTCGAACGACGCTCGAGTAGCCGATGACGTCACAGTGTCTTACGATGCAAAATAAATAAATAAATATAAATGCCTAAAAACGTCTTTACAAAAAGAAAAAAAAGACCAACAAAACATTGGGAGCATTTATTATGCTCCTATCATGTATCATACTGCAGATAAGTCACAGGAAAAACAAAACTATTAGTTATTATTATTAATTTTAAAAGTGAAAGTAATGCGCTGAAAACCGAAACTTAAAAAACAAATGGGGCCACAGCCACACCGTACCACCGCCTGCAGCTGTGCAATTTAGGTTTACTTTTAGAGATTGTGTTTATAGGTTTTTGGTAGCTCTAGAGAGATGAATATTTGTTTTTTTTTGTTTGTGAAACGAGAGACAGGAAGCCGTTTCGGCCGTGTTATAATATGGGACCTGCATTGCAACACTGCCCTCTGCTGTCACAATCTACTACAAAGAAAGTCAACACGAAGTAGCGCATTTTATAAAATTATAAACTGTTTTACCTTTTTGACAAGACGGCCTGCTCCATTAACATCCGTGCGCACACAGGAATCCATTTTGTAGCGTCTACTAAAAGCTAAAAGCTGCCCCGCGCGCTGTGAAATGTGAAATGTGACGTCACTACGGCTACCCGAGGTGGACAAAAAAGCCTCGATAGAAGTCAAAGCACTCGAGTTGTCGAAAACTCGGGTACTCTGTTAATGCACTACATGAGAGTCCACACAGGAGATAAGCCATTTCCTTGTGAACGTTGTGGACAAAGATTTAGTCGGAAGACAAATTTAAACACACACATGAGAGTCCACACAGGAGTGGAAATTTTCTACCAGAAAATATTAAAATAATTATTATAGGCCATGAGATGCAACTGGTGTTTTAACACCAAAATAAAATTAATTTTGATTTTGTAAAATATATTCTGTAACAATAGTCGAACAAGTTCCTAATCTATGATTTGCTCCTAATTTATCAAGAATACTTTAAAAACAAACTAATTAAACCTTAGATCATAATTTGGATTATAGATGTTGGTTCTAAAATACTGGTTCAGTGGTTGTGCAATATGTGGAGAGAACCAACCAACCAATCAAATTGTTTTTTCAAACAGTCAGACCCCATGAAATGTTGTTCATGTAATTCCTGAGAGAATTGTTATTTAATCAGTTAGTTACTTGGTTAATTAACAGATTTCTCATGCAGATTAACTAATTGTGTTTTAATTAAGGATGGGGCTGATCCGGTATCAGTATTGGCCTCGGCCTCCTATACCAGCATAATTTACCTATCAATACAATCTGCAGAGATTTCTGATCCATGATGAATTTCTATGTCTGCTGAAACATCTCCACATGTGATTCCCTGCCAGCTGCTCTGCAAGGCAGGGAATCAAACTATGGAATGGATTTTCTGAAGGAAATTCATTTCATAATTTGAAGCCAGCTAAAATGTGAGTAAATTCATGAGGACTGAGAGCAGCACTCTGGCTAACGGCTAACCAACTTTTCATCTTAACATGTCCGCTGTGTGGAAGTATTTTGCACTAAACACTGCAAGACAGCAACGTGCAATGTCTGCAGAGCCGCTGTACCAAGAGAAGAAAGCTCAGTTGCGACCTACAATACATCAAACTTAATAAACATCTGAAAAAGCACCACATTAAAGAGCACAAGGATTGTTTAACCAGGCACTGTTGTAAAGTTAGTTTTACTTTGGACGTTCGAGCTCCCTGGCTTCAGCGGTGTGTTCCTCTCGTTTAGTCTGAAGCAGGCTGTCTAATATCCGTCAGCTGCGCTCAGTCTGCCCGTCTCGGAGGAGGAGCAGACTGAGTGCAGCTGACTGAAACCAGACTGCCTGCTTCGCTGCTTGACTGAATATTTGCAGCCACGACATAGTTTACATTTACCCTCCAGGTAGGGCTGGACGATATGGCCAAAATTTTTATCACGATATATTTCTTAATTTTGGTCGATAGCGATATAATTCAATATCGATATAAACAATATAAAATCATTAAAAAAACTATAAACTATACAAATAAATTAATGTTCACCTTTTATTTGTATTTAGCCTCCCCCCCCCAAAAAAAATATAGAAATCACTGTCAAATAAACATAAAATTCTCAACCTAATAATTCTCAGTTGGGTCATCTGGACAGTTTCTTTTTTATAGAAACGTTTCACCCTCCATCCGGAGGGCATCATCAGTCAGAGGAGTTCCAGCAAACTGTTTCCCCACCAAGCAGTAAACACCTTAAGTGGACCAACCAGTTTGCTGGAGCCAAGATGGTTTCTGGGGGCTGTCCTGTCCCTTGTCTACTCCTCCCAGGCAGGCAACCATAACCAAAGTGGTTCAAGGCAAGAAAGTTCATGCTCAAAAATCCAGGTACCAAATCCAATAATTCTCAGTTGGGTCATCTGGACAGTTTCTTTTTTATAGAAATGTTTCACCCTCCATCCTCCATCCAGTTTCTCTAAAAAAGAAACTGTCCAGATGACCCGACTGAGAATTATTGGCTTTGGTACCTGGATTATTGAGCATGAACCTTCTTGCCATAAAATTCTCAACTGTGTCAATATTAATAGTTTTGACTTTAAACAACTTTAAAATTTACAGCATTGAAATTCATAGAGTTATTTAAATAAATCTTTTGGGTGTCGTTATTGATGCGAAGCTGACATGGAAATCTCATGTAAATCACTTGTGAATAAAAATAACAAAATAAATTACATTACTGTATAAAGTAAATTTCATTCAACCTTTTATTTAGGCAGGTTAATCCCATTGAGCCTTGAGGACTCATTTTCAAGAGAGTCAAAAAATAATTTTTGAATGACAAAGTTTTGAATATATTGTATAATGTACCGGTAATGATTGGGGGTCAAGATGGATGCTGGTCTTAAGCTGGAGTCTCAAATTAAAACAGTTGTAAAAATCCAGCTTTTTTCATTTGAGACAGCTATCCATCCATCCATCCATTTTCGTCCGCTTATCCGGGGTCGGGTCGCGGGGGTAGCAGCCTAAGTAGGGAGGCCCAGACTTCCCTCTCCCCAGCCACTTGGAGCAGCTCCTCTGGGGGAATCCCAAGGCGTTCCCAGGCCAGCCGAGAAACATAGTCCCTCCAGCGTATCCTGGGTCTTCCTCTGGGTCTCCTCCCGGTGGGACATGCCCGGAACACCTCACCAGGGAGGCGTCCAGGAGGCATCCTAACCAGATGCCCGAGCCACCTCAACTGGCTCCTCTCGATGTGGAGAAGCAGCGGCTCTACTCCGAGTCCCTCCCGGATGACTGAGCTTCTCACCCTATCTCTAAGGGAGAGTCCAGACACCCTGCGGAGAAAACTCATTTCAGCCGCTTGTATCCGAGATCTCGTTCTTTCGGTCACAACCCAAAGCTCATGACCATAGATGAGGGTGGGAACGTAGATCGATCGGTAAATTGAGAGCTTTGCCTTTTGACTCAGCTCTCTCTTCACCACGACAGACCGGTACAGCGCCCGCTTCACTGCGGATGCTGCACCTATCCGCCTATCGATCTCACGCTCCAGTTTTCCCTCATTCGTGAACAAGACCCCGAGATACTTAAACTCCTCCACTTGGGGCAGGACCTCCTCCCCGACCCGGAGAGGGCATGCTACCCTTTTCCGGCTCAAGACCATGGCCTCGGATTTGGAGGAACTGATCCTCATCCCGGCCGCATCACACTCAGCTGCAAACCGCTCCAGCGAAAGCTGTAGATCACGATCTGATGAAGCCAATAGGACCACATCATCTGCAAAAAACAGAGAAGCGATTCTAAGGCCACCAAAACGGATCCTCTCAACACCTTGGCTGCGCCTAGAAATTCTGTCCATAAAAGTTATGAACAGAATCGGTGACAAAGGGCAACCTTGGCGGAGTCCAACTCTCACTGGAAACGAGCCTGACTTACTGCCGGCAATGCGGACCAAGCTCTGACACCGGTCGTACAGGGACCTAACAGCCCATATCAATGGGCCTGGTACCCCATACTCCCGGAGTACCCCCCACAGAACCCCCCGAGGGACGCGGTCGAATGCCTTTTCCAAGTCCACAAAGCACATGTAAACTGGTTGGGCAAACTCCCACGCGCCCTCCAGGACCCTGTTGAGGGTGTAGAGCTGGTCCAGTGTTCCACGACCAGCACGAAAACCACACTGCTCCTCCTGAATCCGAGGTTCGACTATCCGACGGACCCTCCTCTCCAGAACCCCTGAATAGACCTTACCAGGGAGGCTTAAGAGTGTGATCCCCCTATAGTTGGAACACACCCTACGGTCCCCCTTTTTGAATAGGGGAACCACCACCCCAGTCTGCCAATCCAAGGGAACTGCCCCCGATGTCCACGCAATATTGCAGAGTCGCGTAAGCCAACACAACCCCACAACATCCAGAGCCCTAAGGAACTCAGGGCGAATCTCATCCACCCCCGGAGCCCTGCCACCGCGGAGCTTTTTAACCACCTCGGTGACCTCAGCTCCAGAGATTGGAGAGCCCGACCCAAAGTCCCCAGGCTCCGCTTCCTCAGTGGAAGACGTGCCAGTAGGATTGAGGAGGTCTTCGAAGTACTCCGCCCACCGACTCACAACATCCCGAGTTGAGGTCAACAGCACGCCATCCCCACCATAAATGGTGTTGGTCGCGTACCGCTTTCCCCCCCTGAGACGCCGGATGGTGGACCAGAATCGCCTCGAAGCCGTACGGAAGTCATTCTCCATGGCCTCTCCGAACTCCTCCCACGCCCGAGTTTTTGCCTCAGCAACCACCCGAGCCGCATGCCGCTTGGACTGTCGGTACCTATCTGCTGCTTCCGGGGTCCCACAGGCCAAAAAGGCCCAATAGGACTCCTTCTTCAGCCTGACAGCATCCCTCACCGCCGGTGTCCACCACCGGGTTCGAGGGTTGCCACCACGACAGGCACCAACAACCTTGCGGCCACAACTCCGATAAGCTGCCTCGACAATAGAGGCGCGGAACATGGCCCACTCGGGCTCAATGTCCCCCGCCTCCCTCGGAACGTGTTCAAAGCTCTCCCGGAGGTGGGAGTTAAAGCTCCGTCTTACGGGAGACTCTGCCAGACGTTCCCAGCAGACCCTCACAATACGTTTGGGTCTGCCAGGTCTGACCGGCATCCTCCCCCACCATCGGAGCCAACTCACCACCAGGTAGTGGTCAGTTGACAGCTCCGCCCCTCTCTTCACCCGAGTGTCCAGGACATGCGGCCGCAGATCAGATGAGACGACAACAAAGTCGATCATCGAACTGCGACCTAGGGTGTCCTGGTGCCAAGAGCACATATGTACACCCTTATGCCTGAACATGGTGTTCGTTATGGACAATCCATGACGAGCACAGAAGTCCAACAACAAAACACCACTCGGGTTCAGATCAGGGGGGCCGTTCCTCCCAACCACACCCCTCCAGGTCTCACTGTCATTGCCCACGTGAGCGTTGAAGTCCCCCAGCAGAACAAGGGAGTCCCCAGGAGGCGCACCCTCCAATACCCCCTCCAAGGACTCCAAAAAGGGTGGGTAATCTGCGCTGCCGTTTGGCGCATAGGCACAAACAACAGTCAGAGCCCGTCCCCCCACACGTAGGCGAAGGGAGGCTACCCTCTCGTTCACCGGGGTGAACCCCAACGTACAGGCACCAAGATGGGGGGCAACAAGTATGCCCACTCCTGCTCGGCGCCTCTCACCAGGGGCAACTCCAGAGTAGAAGAGTGTCCAACCCCTCTCAAGGAAACTGGTTCCAGAGCCAGAGCCATGCGTTGAGGTGAGTCCGACTATTTCTAGCCGGAACCTCTCAACCTCACACACTAGCTCAGGCTCCTTCCCCACCAGAGAGGTGACATTCCATGTCCCAATGGCCAGCTTCTGTAGCCGAGGATCAGACCGCCAGGGTCCCCGCCCTCGGCCACCACCCATCCCACATTGCACCCGACCCCTTTGGCCCCTCCCATAGGTGGTGAGCCCATGGGAAGGGGGACCCACGTCTCCTCTTCGGGCTGTGCCCGGCCGAGCTCCATGGGTAAAAGCCCGGCCACCAGGCGCTCGCCAACGTGCCCCACCTCCGGGCCTGGCTCCAGAGTGGGGCCCCGGTGACCCGCGTCCGGGCGAGGGAACATTTTGTCCATTTATTTTACTCATCATAAGGGGTCTTCGGGCTGCACTTTGTCTGGTCCCTCACCTAGGACCTGTCTGCCTTGGGTGACCCTACTAGGGGCATGAAGCCCCTGACAGCATAGCTCCTAGGATCATTGGGACACTCAAACCCCTCCACCACGGTAAGGTGGCAGCCCAGGGAGGGGCTTTGAGACAGCTAGCCAAAGTAAAAGCCATCCTTCCTAGACAGCACTTTGACACAGCAATCCATGCATTTGTGACCACACGGCTAGATTTCTGTAATTCACTTTATGTAGGTATTAGTGATTCATGTACCTCCCAGCTTCAGAGGGTTCAAAATGCAGCTGCACGACTCTTAACAGGTACACGAAAATTGGACCATATTTCCCCTGTTTTGGCTTCTTTGCACTGGTTGCCGGTCCGTTACAGGATTTATTTTAAAATACTTTTATTTGCTTTTAAAGCTCTTAATGGTCATGCCCCTCCATACCTGTCTGAGCTGCTGCATTCCTACACACCCTCTCGTTCGCTCAGGTCAGCTGACCAGTTGCTTCTGAGGGTCCCAAAGACAAAGCGCAAGCTTAGAGGGGACCGTGCTTTTTCTGTGGTAGCTCCTAAGCTCTGGAATGACCTCCCATTAGACATAAGACAGGCCTCTTCACTTGCTGTTTTTAAGACTCTTCTTAAAACCCATCTTTTTTCTTTGGCTTTTGGTACAATCTGAGATGTTTTAACTTTGTTTTATTGTATTCATAATTTATTGTTTTAGTACTGTTTTTAGACCCTTCCATTTTATGATTTATTGTATTTTATGATTGTGTGTACAGCACTTTGGTCCTGTTGGGTGCATAAAGTGCTCTATAAATAAAGTTGGTATGGTATGGTATGGTATGATTGTTCCATATTTAATCTATTGTATTGAAGTTTGGGGAAAAGCATGCAAAACTATTACAAACCCTATTTTTATTTTACAAAAAAGAGCTATAAGAATTATTAGTAGGAAGTGCTATGGTCACCCAACAAATATATTATTTCATCAATTGAAATTATTAAAATTTTATGATTTGGTTGAACATAGTATTTTACAAGTCATGTATAAAACTCATAAAAATATCACCCCTAAATATTCAATTAAAATGTGTTAAAAAAAGAGAGTCATTATAACCTGAAGAGAATGTAAATGTTTGTAAAACCTTCATTTAGAACTAGTCTGAAGGAGCTGAGTTGTAAATCAGGAAACAGGATTGTGGAGTTGACTTGATATCACCATAAACATTTATAAAACTATATGTTTTAAAAGATGATTAAAGTTGTTGGGAAGGTATAGTGCAGGTGAAGGATACCTGAAGTTGTTTTATTTTCAGTTTGGAGATTGTTCAAGTGAAGGTTGTTGTTTGTAGTTACCGTAGTTTGTATTTTTCTTTTAATAAGGGGCAGATATTATAAGACTATTTTCTTCTTTCTGCACCTTTTCATTCATTTTTTTTCTGATGAAACTTGTTTTATTTTGAATAAATGAATTAAAAAACAAAACATGCAAACTGTTTGTTTCAGTACGTCGTAGTTTCAGCGACACGTTGGCTCAAACTTTATTGTGCTTCATCTTCTGACTCTCATCAAATTCTATCGAGTGTAAACTCTTCAGATTAAACAAGTTAGATGTTCCCACCACTATTTAGAACGACTCTCCGTCACGTTTTGCAGCATAAAGAGACCTCGCTGCAGCAGAAGAAACCTATGTCACCAGGCACTTACATTTTTGTGTTGCATCTTTTTCTGTCCGGGTTGACGCTGAAGCAGCCGCTTCAACCTGAACAGAAAAAGAAAACACTGTAAAAGCCTATCGAAATATCGAAAATATGCTTAAAATTCATATCATCGTTATTTAATAAAAGTATATTGCGAGATATATCGAATTATTGTCCAGCACTACCTCCTGGACATATTTATCAGTACAACAGTAGACAATCATAAAAAAGCATATGACATACCTGCAAACTAGTCACCTTTCAGCGAAAATCGACGTTTTCAAAGCAAAATATATCATTTACGTGATTCGTGTAGATCCAATGAGTTTTTGTTTTCGGGGGTGTGTGTGTTGGGGGGGGGGTCTGACCCGTTGGATTAGATGGCTTCATTTCCCATTGACTGGATTTCAAGAAACAGCAATGCATCTTCTCGACAATATAACATCTTTGTTGGAGCGCGAGATTTAGCCAATCACAGTCAAGACAGACTATACATAGTTCCCAGACACGCCCCCATACCGGCTTCCGCACCACATCTGAAGGCAGAGAAGGCAAGCTTACGAACAAGCAGAGCAAATTATACGGACAAAAACACGAGCTACCACAGCTTCACCAAGGAACAAGAGCAAACTGGCAGTGGTCGAGTTAAATGAGTTTGAGAAAGAAATCATGGCAGACGAATCAGACAACTTGTCACAAAGTAGTTACTCCGATATCATTAATTATTTAATTACTACAAAGAGCGCACACCGGCTTCACAGCACACCGGCTTCACAGCACAGAGCTTCACAGCTTTAAATCCAAAAAAGATGTGTAAACTGTCTCAATCAGATCTAACCAGCTAAAAAAAGGTTTAACTAAAATAACACACAGCCAGCACAAACAGTCCAAGCTGAACACAGACCAGAACCAGCACTTGAGTGTTACCGTGTTGGAAGTTAGCATGTCGTTAGCATCTGGAGCGGAGAGTCCCGCTCAGGTCGGACGGCGTGGATCCGTTGCGGCCGCGGGGGCACGTCCCATGGGACCGACGCGTCGCCCGCACGACTTGGCTCCCGTCCTCCTTCTCCAACTGGGACGGTCTCCCCGCCGGTCCCGGTGGACCGTGAGGAGGCCGCGTTAGCGAGATGCTAAGCTAACCACAGCATGCAAAACGGTGTCGCTAAAAAAAAAAAAAAACAGCTCTAACACACAGACAGTTGTACTCTAACATTGTTTCACAAAATGATTTATGTAGAATATTTTGTTTACCGGCCAAAAGGACGACGTCTTCCAGAGCAGATCCGAGCCAGACTCAGAGAGAGGAGGGCTGCAGTCAGCTTCTTGGATGAGATAAATCCTTCACGTTTACTTTTTTTTTGATTAAGTGAAACCTGCGCGTTGCCCAAACGTCTACCCGACTGGAACACCCACTGACACAACACGAAGTAACCATTGCAATTAATTAGAAATTAACAACAACAAAAAACGTGAAAAATGAACATCCATTAGACCGCGCTGTCCCCTGTTCTGACTTTCAAAATGAGGGTCCACCCGGAAGTAAGACGGATGTGACGTCACATGGGAACTATGTATAGTGGGGAGGGGGAGGAGCTGACAGCGAAAACCTCTGCAGCGCGTGCGGTTGAACAGGGAGAGGAGAGGCGGAAGCAGCAGTGTTTTCAAAGGAAATTAAGACAATTTTACAAATGACCGACGCAGAGAAAATGTTCAACCAAGTCCTTCAACGTGTGGGAGCTCCACGCTTCATATAAAATAAAAACTGTGCGACATTGCAGCTTTGAGAAGTGACAACACGACACGGGAGAACCACCGAGATAACGTAATCATGACCGAGTTGTAAAATAACTTCACCACGGTGGTGTGGATGAAGCAACAGCAGCAGTAAGTCTTGTTAACAGAGTTCACTTTTGGCTCAGCATTAAACGTGACGCTTGAACATAGTTTGGTTTTATGTTGCTTCACCTCACTCTCCCAGCGTGTTGTTTGCAGGAGCACACACCTTTTATTAATCAAAGCTGCACAGGTGCAGTAAATTAAAAGGTCACATGATGCATATTTAGGCCAATAAAAACTAGCCAATAAAAGAAAAACAAATCTAAACAAAATGAGAGCATCACAAAAACATTCATAATGTCAACAAGTCTCTACATTAAACCACATTTGTTCTGTTTCAAAGTGAGAAAACATAATGTCAGTGTCTGCTCAGTATTGAACGCCTTTTTTGATTTTGATTTTTTGACTAGCCATCTTTTTTGTGTATGTCCTAATTATATTGGGATATGTTAATAAATGTATTTTTTTTTACTAAAGTCAAAAGTCGTTAAAGAGCAAATTTTTCCTTATGCTGTAGAGGAGAAAGAGCCCACGTAACACACATTGTCTGGAAAGTAAAATTGTTAAAGTCAAATGGTAAATGGAGCTTATTTATATAGCGCTTTCCAGCCCCCTGTGAGGAGCCCCAATGCGCTTTACAATACCAGCCATCCACCCATTCATTCACACATTCATACACAGGTAGTGGTAGCCTGCCTTGCAAGGCGCCATCCAGACCTACCGGGAGCAACTCGGGGTTAAGTGTCTTGCTCAGGGACACAACGACACATGGTGGGCGGACGCGGGATTCGAACCTCCAACCTTCCGATCGGGGGTCGACTGCCATTACCACTGTGCCACGTCCGCCCAAAGTCAAAGTCAACTTTATTGTCAGAACTGCAATATGTACAGGACATACACAGGATTGAAATTGCATTTCTCTCAGTCCCTCGGTGCAACAGTAACCATTCAAACACTTAAACACTGAAACATTTAATCATACCTGCAAACTAGTCACCTTTCGGCGAAATTTGCCGTTTTCAAAGCAAAATTTATCATTTACGTGATTTGTGTAGATCCGATGAGTTTTTGTTTTCGGGGGGGGGGGCAGGCAGACCCGTGACAGTTAAATGCATCATTTCCCACTGACTGGATTTCAAGACAGAGTAAGGCATCTTGTCGACAATATAACATCTTTGTTGGAGCGCGAGATTTAGCCAATCACAGTCTCAAGACAGACGATGGTGGGCGGGACGACAGCAAAATCTTTGAACTGGATAAAGTTTTTAAAAAAAACTCTGCAGCAGCGCGAATTGCGAGGGAGAAGGAGGAAGCGGATTAAACGCTGTGTTTTCAAAGAAAATTAAGACAATTTTACAAATGACAGACGCAGAGAAAATTGTTCGACCAAGTCCTTTAAAGTGTGGGAGCTCCACGCTTCATAAAAAAAATAAAAATACTGCGCGACATGCAGAAAAGTGACGACACGGAGAACCACGCTGATGTAAACATGACCAAGTCGTAAAATAACTTCACCACGGTGTGAACGCCTCTTTTTATTTTTTGACTAGCCATCTTTTTTGTGTATGTCCTAATTATATTGGGATAGGTTAATAAATGTATTTTTTCCTAAAGTCAATAGTCGTTAAAGAGCAAATGTTTCCTTATGCTGTAGAAGAGAAAGAGCCCAGGTAACACACATTGTCTGGAAAGTAAAATAGTTAAAATCTGTGATGCTGATGTTCTATCACTAAATCAGAAAACTAAAAAGCCCCTCCTAAACTCACTGTTGGTGGTTATTAAAATGTCACCTGTTCATTGGGTAAAGTTAATATTCTTATTTTTACATGTGCGGTTGAGTCACCATTGTTTAGTAAAATGGCATGTTGTGTTACAAATAAAACTAAATAAAAATTAACAAATTAAAAGTAAATTGCACCCCTAAAGTCATTGTGATAAATTGTCACATTAATTTCATTATCTTAGCCACAGGAGTGAGTTTAAAAACAGGATGATGTCTATATGAACTAGTTGAATGAGATGTCTCAAAAATATCCTGATGCATGATCAATAATAATTTCAACAATTTTTTAATCTGTCCACAGGACCTGACTTTATTTTGTTAGATGTCTCTAAAATAGTTATTGAATCAAGCGTTTACATGTAGGTAAACATAGATGTTTAACAACTTGTTAAAATACACCAGAATGCAGGAAATGGCATCTACTTTTCAAAAATTTCGTGCAAAACATTTAAGAAATGAGTTTTTACTGTTAGTAAGTAAGTTTTATTTATATAGCACATTTCACATACATGAGAGTCACAAAGTAGTTTACAAAAGGAAAAATAAAATCATAAAATCACAGAAGTACTATACAAAAAGGTAAAACATAACAAACTATAAAATCAATGTACAAAATTAACCAAAAGCCTGTCTGAAGAGATAAGTCTTAAGTTTTTTTAATGCATCTGTTGACTAGGAGCAGCGTATTGTTAGCAAAATGTTCTGTATTTGACTTGCGTTTGTCACCTTTTTCATCCCTTTTGAGTTTGCAGGTATGTTTAATAAACATAAGCATAAAATAGTAAAAGTGTAACACTGTCCTGAGTTTTTTCATAGTAGTATAAAAGTATGAAAACTTACACCAAC
>JBBPBX010096964.1:0-12940 GCA_038048925.1 Garcialebias charrua
CTACACCGAAGAGGCTGTACTGTCCTATGGGACAGGTAATTCAGCTATCAGCCAAGCTTTCGATGAAACCTTGGTTCAAGGACATGTGAGTCCTGGAAGTGGCAGTCCGCGACATGCTGACAGTCACTTGGATTTCAGTGTCACAGATTTTGAGGACCCCTCCTCCAACAAAAGGGGGGTGTACTCTCACTCTCTACCACAGGTAGTAGACTGTGTGGAGGTCCGAGGATCCCACACCACAGACGCTGTACTGTCCTCTGGGACAGGTAATTCAGCCATCAGCCAAGCTTTCGATGAAACCTTGGTTCAAGTGCTTTTGAGTAAAGACCTACTCAGAGATGACATAGTTCTTACAGACTCAAAGAGCACCTCTTCAGTCATGAAGTGGGAAGACACACATCACAACGACAGTGACGCACCGCGGTCTGACCAGTCAGACACACCAGCGACTGCGCCGACAGTTGTGACACACCTGAATTACGCAGAAAGAGGTAAACGTACGGAGAAACGTTGGCCGAAGCCTATGAGGTTCCTGTACAAGCTTCCCGATACACTGCGTGAACGGATTAAACCAAACCATGGCATCTTAACTCGTGCCCAAGGCCTTGACAATCTCAAGGTCCCCACCAATCTCAAAGAACTACAAAGTTTTCTTGGCGTGTGTAACTACTCGAACCAGTTCATAGAGAACTATGCAGACCTTGCAAAGCCACTGACTGAACTCCTAAAGAAAGACGTCCCATTTGTCTGGACTGACAAACAGCAGCAGGCAATGGACGCTCTTATAGACAGGATCAAGTCAGCCCCATGTTTAGTCTACCCAGACTACAACAAAGAGCTTTACTTGGAAGTGGGCTTCTCAGCTCGTTGCATAAGTGCTGGTCTGTACCAAATACACGACAGAGACAAACGTGTAGTAGCCTACGCCAGCAAGACGATGGCAGGACCCGAGTTGAGATTCTCAGACTGTGAGAAAGCTCTACTGACCACAGTGTGGGCAGCAGAACATTTCTCCGGCTACATTGGTGGACAGAAGATCGTTGTGGAAACACAACACCAGCCAGTGACATTCCTAAACAGCCAACGCATCAGAGATGGTGTGGTAACAAACTCACGTGTTGCAACGTGGCTCATGGCGCTTCAAAGTTTTAACCTAGACATACGTTATGGTCAAAACAAGAAGTCTCATCTGGGGACGGACTTGGCAATCTGCCAGAAGTGTACACAAGATGTACCAGCCACCCAGCCGCCGGTTGAGGTTAAACCCCCAGTAACTGAAGACCCGAATCACCACTTCTTTGATGACAATATCTGCAAAGATATGACAACATTGTACGTGGATGGATCTTCATTCCTCCGCGACAAGATCTGCAGAGCAGGTGTTGGAGGGGTCCTCCTCCAAGACCAAGAGCAGATAACTTTCAGCTACAAATTAGGATCTCAGACTTCTCAGTACGCTGAGATTGCAGGAATCCTAATAGCTCTCCAGATGGTAGTAGAACGCTCCATCAAGACGCTAGTCATCTGCACTGACTCTAACTATGCTCGTTTGAGTTTCGCTTGTCACCTCGCTGTGTGGAAACAGAACGGTTTCCTAACAAGCGACAGAAAAGTGGTCAAACACAAAGAGCTTTTCATAGCGTGTGATCACTTGGTGACATCACACGACTTACAGATCTACTGGAAGAAAGTTCCAGGGCATTCTAGAGTCCCAGGCGATGACAAGCACTACAATGACATTGCAGATTCCTTAGCCAAAGAAGGAGCCGACGAAGGTCCTCTATGGTCCTTCGACCCCTCCTGGTTAATCGAGACTCTGCCAACACAACCTTCAGTCAGAGTTATGGCAGTCACACGTGCACAGGCCGCAACCAGACCTGCTGACAACGCAGTCTCTGTACGACCCGCACTGACTGACCCAGACATCATCCAACTACAAAAGTCGGATCCTGCTATCAACTCCATGATACTGTACCTGACTGATCCGAACAAAAATAGTCCGTCTAAAGACGACCTGGATTCCGATCCAGACCTTAAGGTCCTCTATCAGCTGCGCAAACAGCTAAAACTAATCAAGGGCATCTTAACTTTCGCTCATGGACCAACGTCCTCACCTGTGTTCGTGGTTCCCCATGACCAAAGGGGGGTGATGTTAGTCCATGCCCATGATCTCCCGTCCGCAGGACACAAAGGAGATAAAGCCACGCTGACGGCATTAAAACAAATTGCCTATTGGCCTGGAATGAAAAAGGATGTCAAGGACTACATTGAAGGGTGCGTGGTGTGTGGCCAGTTTCAGCCAACCAGACCACTTCACAGAGCACCACTGCAAAGCAGAGGCATTGCATTCCCATGGTCTGACCTCCAGATCGACTGGGTTGGACCACTCACTAAGAGCTCTAGAGGAAATAAATATTTTCTCACGGTAACCTGTGCATTCACCAAATGGGTAGAATGCCTACCAGCTCCTAACGACACAGCACAAACAACTGCTATGTTGTTAATGAATCATATATTCTCAAGGTTTGGACTTCCCCTTAGGGTGAACTCAGACCAAGGTACACACTTCACAGGTGAAGTGATGAAAGAACTGTGGAAGACGCTAGGCGTCAAGGCCAACTTTCATGTCGGCTACCACCCACAGGCTTCAGGCCAAGTCGAGAGAGCAAACAGAACTGTGGTGAGTATTTTGAAGAAATACGTGGCCGCAAATCACAAGGACTGGGATGTGAAACTCCCTCTGGTCCTCATGGCCATAAGAGCCACTCCACACACATCAACTGGCATCTCTCCCTTCGAGATGATGACCGGTCGACAAATGACTCTCCCTCTACACCTGTTGTACCAACCAGGCGACGCCGCCATGGCGACAGCCTACACCACACAACAATACATGAAAGATTTGAATGTACACCTCAGAAACACTTTTGCTTTCGCCCAGAAAAACCTGGAAAAATCCGCTGAAGGACGTAAGGCGTACTACGACCAGAAGGCCTCTCACAATGAACTCCAAGTGGGAGACAGAGTCTGGTACTATACGTTCGCCCCAGCAACCGGGAAAGGAGGGTCCGAGACCGGAACTCTCGCCCGCAAACTAATGCCCAGGTGGACTGGACCTCATCTGATAACAGACAAAGTGTCCTCAGTCGTCTACGAAATCAAAATCAGCAAAGGCCGCAAAGAGCCAATTGCTAAATGGGTACATCGAAATCAGATCAAACCTTACAAGGCGTTCAATGACTCCACAAAAGACAAAGATCTCACAAACTCACCGACTTCATGGGATAATAAGGTCGTCCAAACACAAGTTAGTAAATAAACTAATCAGGTTTAAACTACCATATTTCCCACCCTATAAGTCGCATTGTCCAATTTGAACTTAGAAACGCTAAGCCTAAAACCCACAACAAAAACTAACCTTAACAACCGTTTAAATCCACGAGATTTAATTTGACCTCGGTCATAAAGTTGAGACTGTTTTTCTTGTGTGTTGCATTTTGGAATCTGACGACAAGAGTGTGTCGAAGCAGTGAAACGTTGTTTCCTTGTTGTTTAGTCATTACTGTTGTCATTAGTTGAGATATTGTTTGGTTCTGAACACTCCCAGCCAAAAAGGTTTTGTATTAACATTGGTTAATGAATGATATGGATTTAACTATGCCAACATGCAGTTCGTTTTGTTAAATCTCAGTCGTTGAAGAGCCAATGTAGTTTAAAGCTACCCGAGGTACCATAAACTACACTGGTCTCACAATTTCTAAATTGAACCGATTCGATCGTTTCTATTCTAGATTATCTATTCATTTTGATGAGTCTCGCCATAGACTTAAAAATTTATTAGGAACACCAAATCCTACGTCGTTCGTCTAAAAGACAACAGACATTTAGATCAAACTATATTTCATTTTTCTACTTTAGTTTAACCTAAACTAATTAATGAATGGAGGAATAGTTTGGAATTAGAGGCCTTCGTTACAGAAGCCCTCCAAAATTTTATAGGTACAAATCCCTATATCTAATTTTACAGAATTGATCCACCCCTTAATTGGTAATTGTAGCTGATCTAAACCATGATAGCTTACATACCAGGTGCATATAGGTAGGGCCTAATGTAAAATCCCAATCATAAGCCCACCTAAAAAACCACATAATTGCATGACACATAGAACCAGAGTGGCACTGACTGGAAACCAACCAGCCAACAACCTTCGATGTGGGGACCTGCAGCTCCAACGCTTGGTCTTCAACCTTCATCCAAGGGTCGCCTCCTCTGCGTCAATCGAGGGATCCCCTCTACATGCTGATTATGAAAACAATTGTTGCTGATGATATCACCAACTCTAATCGTGGTGGAATTACTGCTGTGGAATTATCGCTGTGGATTATAAGACTTTGTTTTCCAAAGGATCACAGACTTTGTTTTCCAGGAGTTAACAGACTCAGCTTTCCAAGGGATCACAGGCTTTGTTTTCCAGGAGTTAACAGACTTTGTTTTTCAAAGGAGTAAAAGCTTTTCGCAATGGGATTACCTCTGAACAGTATGAAATTTCCAAAAACTTTATGGGATTATAATTTTTGATTTTTCTTTTCCACTTGCTGGATTACTTCAAGATCAAAGACAGTTCAAGGTTTCCTTTCGTGTTGGACCCCATCCCCAAGGACTGGCGATGGCTTCCAAAAGGGGGGAGATGTAATGGACCTACCCAGGGTCAAATTAGGGTCTTTGAACTGTCCAGTGATGACCTTTACTGACCTCTCAGTAAAGCAAGACATTTACTACAAAATCATTCATTTAGCTATAATCTGATAAATATAGTCACCAAAAGAGACTATTTCTATCTTTGATTTTATCCTAATGTGATCAAAAGAATAACTTTTGTCATTTTCATGATGTGTGCTTTTAAGCTGTGTTATTCTGTGAGAGTTAAACTGTGTTCACTGCTGTGTTAAAGGGAAATATCGGGTCACAGAGACCCGACTGTTTTGTTTAGAAATAAGAAGACAGTTTAATCAGTTGTTTTTCATGAACAAGGCTCCAGCTTTCTCTGTCTGTTCCTAAACATTTCCCTCTGCTCTGGCTGTAACCTTGGACCTGATAACACAAGTGCACTCCTCTCTTGGTTCCTGCTTTTTAAGTTCTAACTGTGCGAGAACGCTTCAGAGTTTCTGGGAGTTTCGAAAGATGATGTGAACTTCCAAAGAGCTGAATGACCACAAGTCACGCGCTAAGGACTCGTCATCCAGCTGGGACTGATAACATGTTGTTATGGGTCCACTTTTAAGGAACAGAGCTCAAAAACTTTGTTTATTCCCTCCTGGAATAAGTTTATCTTGAAGTCAGAGGCCTGAAGCTGACATATTCTCTGATGACCAACGCGGAAGCCAGGAGACGTTGAAACGTAAACTAAAACCAGTTTTGGACGTGCTGGGACTAAAGGACTCTGTGCATCTGAAGGCTGGTGTCTTCCCTCTTACCGGGCTGTCGTCAAAAGGTAAAGGGCTGTTTACAAAACGTACTTGGATTTTAGCAGAAGTCGGATGAGAAGTGTCACTCTGGTCTCATGCTCAGGATAATTTTCTTCTTAAATCTTTCCTCCTATTTCTTTTCCCTCTCAACCTAAGCTGGAAACTATAATTTTAAGTTAAAGAGCCCACAGACTAAATATGCTTAACATCTAATATTTATGTCTGTTGTGTTAAATTTAAGTGTGCTGACGTATTTGAATTGAAAGAAAGTGAAATCATGTCAATCAAGTGTAATGGTGTTAATTTAGTTGATTTATTTTAAATAAATGATAGTGTCTCTTTGACATATCAAACTAAGTTAACGTGTCCATTGTCACTTAATGGCTCTGTTTATTTATCCATCACAAAGATCACAGAAATATTGAATAAACTGAAAAAGAAGAGAATCCGTGAAATTACTATTCAATCTGAATAAGTAAATTAAGGTAAAAAGGAGGTCAGTATTAAACTGACCCCCTTTAACCCCTTACACCCACAAATGTTCAAATGTTTTTCCTAAAGAGAGAAAGCTGTTACAGTTTAAAAGGAACTGATATGTTTGTTAAACCTAGATATAGCACTAGTTTGAAGGGACCTTTTATTTCGAATAAGGGAGTGGAATTGTGGAATGTTTTGGATAAAGGATGTTAAAGATGTAAACTCCATGACGAAATTTAAAAAAATTATCAAGTCTAAATTGCTAACAAAATACTAAAGCTTTAAGTAATGCATCCTAATGTATTTGTTAATTATTGAGTGTGAAATGTTACTAAATTGATCTGTTGTTTCTGGAAGATTATTGTTTTAATTGATTGTTTGTAAATTGTTTGTTTTGGGGGGGGTGGTTGGAAAAAAAGGGGCAGACAAAATAAGAAATTTCTCGTCTTTCTGCCACCTTTCATTTTATGTATTTTGATTTTTTTCTCACATATTTATGAAATGTTTTTTTTTTCTCCCCATGATCTTTTATGTTGTTTTTAATATTTAAAATGGATAAAAACTTTAATAATAATAATAATAAAAAAAAATCTCGCACCCCAGGAAAGGAAAGCTATAACATCACTCAGCCAGGACCAAAACATCACCATTTAACCAGCTGACATAGGAAGGTGCACAGTAGTCCTCAACACTTCTGATTACTGGGAAAAAATAACTACACTACTGAGCGACAGCGACACCTACGAGACCCTGAAGAGGGATCCAACTAACACCTTTAAAAAGAAAGTCACAGATTACCTGCAAAAACTTGAAAAGGAGAAAACAATCAATCGATCGTTGTATTATAGATTGTACCCGGGGGAAGCCACTCCCTGTCTTTATGGACTTCCTAAAATACACAAAGAAGATACACCTCTCATATCCATCGTCAGCTTCATGATCTCAGTGACATACAATATTGCTAAACATCTGGCTGGTATTTTAGCTCCTCTTGTTGGAAACACACCTCATCTCATAAAAAACTCCATTGATTTTGCCAACAAAGTTCAGCATTTGAAGCTGACCCCGGGAGAAACTCTTGTATCGTATGATGTGACTTCTCTTTTCACTTGCATACCCCTTTCTGAAGCAGTAGAAACCGTCAAAAAACGACTTCTACAAGACAAGGACTTAATCAACCGGACCAACTTCACCCCAGACCAGATCTGCACCCTGCTGGATCTCTGCCTCTCCACCACTTATTTCAAGTTCAATGACAGTTTTTACAGACAGAAGCACGACTGTGCCATGGGATCTCCGGTGTCACCCATTGTTGCCAATCTCTACATGGAGGAAGTGGAACAGAGAGCCCTAAACTCCTATGAGAGAACAGCGCCAAGCCATTAGTTCTGATATGTGGATGATACCTGGGTCAAAATCCAAGCCAAGGAAATGGAAGCGTTCGCCAGACAAATCAACTCTATCAATAACAACATCAAGTTCACCAGAGAGGATTAAAATGACAACAAGCTGCCTTTTTTTGGACTGTTTGATTCACACGGATAGAGAGGACAGTCTCAACATTGAAGTTTAAAGAAAACCAACACACACAGACCAGTATCTCCTGTTTGACTCTCACCATCCACTAGAACACAAACTCCCTGTCATCAGAACTTTACAGCGTTGGGCCGAGCACATCTCCACGAAGACAGACGGGAAGGAAAAGGAACAGAAACACATCCAAGAAGCTCCCCAAACATGTGGATATCCTAACTGGGCTTTTGTCAAGTCAGCGAGGAAATCTACAAAACACAATAAACAGAAAAAGGAGAACAGACGAAAAAACATTGTCATCCCTTATGTTGCTGGAGTATCAGAGAATTTCAGAAGGATTTTCAACAAACACAACATCCCAGTACATTTCAAACCCAGCAGGACTCTCAGACAGAGGCTGGTCCACCCTAAGGACAAAACACCCACACACAAACAGAGTGGTGTACTGTACGAGGTCCAGTGCAGCGAGGACTGTCCAGACCTCTACATTGGGAAAACAAAACAGCCTATTCACAGACGCATGGCTCAACACAGGAGAGCCAACTCCTCTGGACAAAAAAACTCAGCTGTTCACCTCCACCTCACGGACAAGGGACACTCATTTGAGGACCAGAATGTGCACATTTTGGACCGAGAACACAGATGGTTTGAGAGGGGTGTGAAGGAAGCTGTTTATGTTAAAAGAGAAAAAATGTATCTTAACAGAGTGGGAGGTCTCAGATTCCAACTTTCAAAAACGTATAATGCAGCTTTATGATTGATTCCCAGATGATTTTCACATTTGATGGGAACAGAGGAGCCTTGTCTGTGAATTAGACTAACAAAGACCCTAAGAAACACCTAACTGTTAAGGTGTGAGTTGTGATTTGTCAATCTACATATGTATGTTTATCTTATCTCAGCCTTTAAAACCTGAACCCCACACTCTCTGATCTTTGAATTGAGAAAGCTCCTCGGATGAAAAGCGAAACATCTTCTGTTACAAATAAAGTCCCATTGTTTTTGTATTGAACATTTTTCAATTCTACTCAAATATTCCTAAATATCCCATATTGTTTAACTATCAGAAACTTGTAAGAATTTAGTTTAGCATCTGTTTCAAAACCTCCAGAATTATGTGCATAGAAAAAAATGTAGCTGAAAGTATTCAAATACATAACTAAAAAATTTGCACATAAAATAAATTACAGCAGAAATAAAATCCTGCTTAATGACTTTAAGAGAGGATATTTTCTGAAGCATAGTTTAACAATACAAGATATCCTGCCTGTTGACTGTTGGCAAGAAGATCTAAATTATTTCAACAAAACTTTTTTCTTTTACTGTATATGATCAAAATGTGATGATAAAGAACTGATAACAATTTACTCATTGAACGCGTAAATATTAAATAACTGAGGCAATAGAAATGTGAAAAATTACTTTTCATTAAAGAATATGCATTTTTTTATTTTACATTTAAACAAACAAAAGGTCCTAAAAGTAATATTAAATTTAGACTTTTTACACTACTGTAAAAGGGTGAAAAAATATAAAACTGTTTTGGGCTGATATCAAGATTGCTTCATTACCTTAGATAGGTATTTCAAACTTTAATACCAACATGTGTTGTTGCTACTGTGAACAGCTGGTTAAAAGTATTTGACATTGGTTGCTGTCTCCACCATTTGTCTCCACATTTTTAGTAATAATCAACTATTGTTCATTTAATTTAAAATGTGATTAACAAAATATAATTACAGCTAAAAGGTGTGAAGCAGAATGATCAGTTTTTAATTCCTCCACCCCCTCCTGTTACTGTGTAATGCAGGGGTACCCAATACATTGATCATGATCTACTGGTCGATCTCAAAAGTATTATGGTTAGATGACATTAAAATGTAGACATCAGCCGATCATCCATCTTTGAAATTTGTTTATTGATTGACATACAGGGCAGCCAGTCTGAGACCTCGTTTACACGATGTAAAATGTTCAGCTGTTCATTTACACGACAACAGTCTTCATTCTCGCTGAAATTGAAGGTTTCTGAATCCAGGTCTCTGGAGAGTTTTGGAGGTGTGAAATGCTCCTAATGTGAAGTGGCACATGCACTCCAGGCAGCTGCGGTTTAAAGTTTTTCCGCACTAACAACAGTTGTAATAAAAATGGCAGAGAGCAGTGTTTTTGTTCTGCTCACACTTTTTCAGCATGTAGGAGCAAAACTAATAAAATCCAGGGTCCAAAGGGACCTTAGTGTATTCTCCAGTTTCTGTAACTGTGATCATGCAGACACTGCATGCACGATGAATGCAGCGGAGCCCTGCATCAGGGTTGCCAGATACATTTAAAATGTTTCATTTACCCCCTCTTTTTCTGTGCACATATTCAACAAACACAAAACACACCTCATTTTAGAACATTGTTATTCAGCGTGTTTATTTCAAAATACCGTCATTTTAAAGCCGCAGTACTATAGTTCATCATTTCTTAACTGGCAATCCAACTGACATGTAAACTATGGTGTTACGCATAAACCCACTGATTTTTTGTTCATTACCACCAGTGCTTAATTTGCACTGGATCCTGCTGGAACAGGATCTGGGAACTCTTATTTTGACAGGGTGCATTGTGGTAACTGTTTGCTTGGATCTGACTAGGGTCTGGTAACTCTCAAGGTGTACTAATAATAAAGTTATGACCAAATATGACTGCCTTGAACAAATAAAACTTATATTGGATATGTAAACTGAAATAATTACATAAAAACAATTTTTAAACACAACAACCCCTTATGAGCATGAGCTACCCCCATTTCCACATCTACCCTTAAAAAAATCTTTGCCCCTAAAAGAGTGGTGGGGGTGAGTGCCGAGCTAACCTGGCAATCGTTCATGGGCAGGAGGCCGCAGGCAGCCGCAGGCAGACACCTGGACGTTTCACATGTAGAGTCAGACAACAACGATCAGTGACAGTAGCCGTGTTTCCATCAAGGTTTCTAGATGCACATTTTGAAGTATTGCAGCAGAAAAGCTTAATGGAAACGGCAAAATGCAAATTTACTTCCTCAAATTCGCCAAAAAGTTTATACGCTCGCTTGAGGTGGTTTTTGGGATCTTCGAAAATGAGCAGATGCGCAAAACGACAGATGGAAACAGATTTGCCGACTCAGTTCTGCCGTAGCGAACATTCACGTCATGTGACTGATCAGCTGTTTCCGCTCCGGACAACATGTAACATCGCTAAAACTAGTTGGCATGACAGAATAAATACAACTTGCCCGATAGCAACACATACCTGAAATATTCTCTCCATTTTGACGAGATGTGTGGCCGGGTTCTGTTTTCAACCGCTACTTCCTGTTTACTGTAGACATGCGTAACGCTGACGTCTGACGTAATGACGCTGACATGCGTCTGACGTAATGACGCTGTGCGTGGCCCGGTAGATGCGATTCAAGCCAGTTGATGGAAACACTTCTGCTTCGCATTAATTTGTATTTACATATTTGCGAGATTTCAAAAATTAGCTCAAAATTTGAAATGAAAATGGATGGAAACATGGTTACTGTCGAGCTCAGAACTATCAATTAAGGGAGGGATGGGGTAGGATGCTTGACAGAAATGTAGGTACCAGGAAATGTAGATGTTTAAAAGCCTGTTAAAAGACACAAAAATGCAGAAAATCGAAGGACAATTCAGAGACACTGACAATGCACCAAGGGGCTGAATATATACAGACACTAATGAGGTGAAATGAAAGGCACCTGTGGTGATTAGGATCAGACACAGGTGTGACAATGCTGAAACACAGGAGGAGAAATGCTGAGGAGGGACTGGTAAACATGAAGGAAAAACACAACATGCAGGACCAGACCCCAGAAACCCTACAGCCCAACACCCCTCAAAAAAAAGGGATGGCCCCTGAAATCCCAAGGAGAGAACCATCCACTTGGGAGTGTGTGTGTGTGAAAAAAAGACACTTGTAAGGTACAGCAAACAAAAAACCGACAGGTAAGAACCTGGGCAAACAAACTGGACACAAAGTGAAAAACACAGAAACCCTAACACGCACACGCACGCCACACACACACATACATACACACACAATATGCAATATATATACACAGTCATCCATCCATCCATCCATCCATCCATCCATCCATCTTCTTCCGCTTATCCGGGGTCGGGTCGCGGGGGTAGCAGCCTAAGTAGGGAGGCCCAGACTTCCCTCTCCCCAGCCACTTGGAGCAGCTCCTCCGGGGGAATCCCAAGGCGTTCCCAGGCCAGCCGAGAAACATAGTCCCTCCAGCGCGTCCTGGGTCTTCCTCTGGGTCTCCTCCCGGTGGGACATGCCCGGAACACCTCACCAGGGAGGCGTCCAGGAGGCATCCTAACCAGATGCCCGAGCCACCTCAACTGGCTCCTCTCGATGTGGAGAAGCAGCGGCTCTACTCCGAGTCCCTCCCGGATGACTGAGCTTCTCACCCTATCTCTAAGGGAGAGTCCAGCCACCCTGCGGAGAAAACTCATTTCAGCCGCTTGTATCCGAGATCTTGTTCTTTCGGTCATAACCCAAAGCTCATGACCATAGATGAGGGTGGGAACGTAGATCGATCGGTAAATTGAGAGCTTTGCCTTTTGACTCAGCTCTCTCTTCACCACGACAGACCGGTACAGCGCCCGCTTCACTGCGGACGCTGCACCTATCCGCCTATCGATCTCACGCTCCAGTTTTCCCTCATTCGTGAACAAGATCCCGAGATACTTAAACTCCTCCACTTGGGTAAGGACCTCCTCCCCGACCCGGAGAGGGCACGCTACCCTTTTCCGGCTCAAGACCATGGCCTCGGATTTGGAGGAACTGATCCTCATCCCGGCCGCATCACATTCAGCTGCAAACCGCTCCAGCGAAAGCTGTAGATCACGAGCTGATGAAGCCAATAGGACCACATCATCTGCAAAAAACAGAGAAGCGATTCTAAGGCCACCAAAACGGATCCTCTCAACACCTTGGCTGCGCCTAGAAATTCTGTCCATAAAAGTTATAAACAGAATCGGTGACAAAGGGCAACCTTGGCGGAGTCCAACTCTCACCGGAAACGAGCCTGACTTACTGCCAGCGATGCGGACCAAGCTCTGACACCGGTCGTACAGGGACCTAACAGCCCATATCAAAGGGCCTGGTACCCCATACTCCCGGAGTACCCGCCACAGAACCCCTCGAGGGACGCGGTCGAATGCCTTTTCCAAGTCTACAAAGCACATGTAAACTGGTTGGGCAAACTCCCACGCACCCTCCAGGACCCTGCTGAGGGTGTAGAGCTGGTCTAGTGTTCCACGACCAGGACGAAAACCACACTGCTCCTCCTGAATCCGAGGTTCGACTATCCGACGGACCCTCCTCTCCAGAACCCCTGAATAGACCTTACCAGGGAGGCTTAAGAGTGTGATCCCTCTATAGTTGGAACACACCCTACGGTCCC